>JAVJIF010014438.1:0-174945 GCA_038442645.1 Agave tequilana | reverse complement strand
TTAAGTTCCAAACTCTTAACAATAGTTATGCCAGCTAATTTTAAGATCAGCTCCCATAATGTATGTTGTCGCTGATGATACTGTATTAGCGGATGAAAACGAGAAGGGGTAATTTCTAAAGTAAAAAAGGTGAAGACAAAATTTAGAATCAAAGAATTTGAATTAGTAGGACAAAAAAGAAATAAGATGTACCTTAAAAAGTATAAGAAGCCAAAAAGGGACATCCAAGAAATATCTAAGAATGATAATTACCATCACTCAAAGTCAGTATTTCATCATGATGGTGAGATTAAGAGATCAAGACCTTTGTTCATAGACATCAAAGCATAGAGGTGATCCTAAAGTAATATATGTGACCATATAATAATCAAGAAGTTGAAGGAAAAGATTTACAAGTTAACTAGATATCCATCAGTGATTATACGTTAGAATGTTGATCAACTAAAAATGAGAAGCTAAATTAGAATGTTGAGATGGATGATGACAATATGGCAAGTGATAACATAAAATAAGGGCATCATTAACAACTTAAAAATAGCTTGAATCCAGGATGTGGGAGAATGGTTTGGTCCTCTGCATTGAAGATGCTAGGGTTTTAGAAATATACGGCTTACACTAGATTGGAAATAAAGATAAAATTACAATAGTACCTATACTTGCTACTCACTCTAATATTTTCCCTCAAGTTGTTATTTTCACTCTAATATCAATCATGACCAGCTTGTTACAAGATTAGAAAAAGATTTCTAAACAAAGCTTTCCTAAACAAAAATTGAGAAAAAAATAAATATTAAGGCTATTGAAAACAAATACTAAATTACTGACGCTAATGCCAATTGTTAAATCATTAATCTCGATGACGAAGTTGCAAACCAAAGCAAGCCGAATCTGACTCAAATCAAACACTTGTGCGGAGACTACACTCTAAAAGTCAAATGTTCATCTTCTTGGATAGGGTTAGGATTTTAAAGATTCTCAAACTTAGTAGAAAAGGAGGCTTTTGAGAAATCCTCAAACTCAGTAGAAGAAGAGGTGAAGCATGATGACTTCAACATGTGTGTGTGTGTTTTGCAGATATATCAAAAGGCAAGAAAAAAAGGAAAAGAGAAGAGAAAAAAGTCACAAGATGAAAGAAATTTATTTCAGAATTTGTTTTAAGAATTTATTTTCCTTCTATGCCTACATATAAAGACAACTTCCTTTTTAGATATTTCTTAGGATTTAAGTTAAATCAAATCTTTAGGTTTCTTTTTCATTATGATTAGTTTTTTAGAAAAGATTTTTTTTCAACCCTTTAGATTTATTTAGGATGAATTATTTAGGAAACAGATTTGTTTGTTTCTTAGGTCTTAACTTTGCTTCGGGTTTAAGTTAACTTTTCTTACATATTAAGTTTTACTATAAATAGATGTGGCTTCTCGTCATGTAATCAGTTCATGATAATTTGATGAATATAAATTTGAGAATTTTCTTTTCTCTTCCATTTAGTAATCGTGGTGTGAGGCCACTGTGTGGGTGAAACCACAATCTTTATCTTTTATTTTTTATCTTCTCTTCTTTCACGCAACGAAAGCGCAGTAGGTCCATAACCCACAAGTCCCGGATCGAAACTTGGCTCTGATACCAAATGATGGGGACAGGAAACACAAGCAGAAGCAAGGAAATAAAGAGAAGAAAAAGAAAATTGATAAGGTTGTGGCTTCACAGTACAAATAGCCTCACACCATGATTATTAAATGTCATCACACCATGATTACTAAATGTCATCAGACCATGAACTCTCCACCAGAGAGAGAAGAAATCTTAAAAAAAATTGTTCGTCGAATCATTATGAACTGATTATATGACAAGACAATTCTATTTATAATAAAACTCAAACTTAATGCCTAAGAAAAATTAACTTAAACCTGAAGAAAAGTTAACTTAAGACTTGAAGAAACAAAAGAGATTTGGTTCCTAAATAATTCGTCCTAAATAGATCTAAAAAGATTTGAAAAAAAAAACTTTCCTAAATACTAATCCTAATTAAAAAATTGAATCAAATCTCAATTTAGCTTAAATCTTAACAAATATCTAAAAAAAAAAGTAGCCATTCTAATAGGGAGACAAAGATAAACAAATTCTTAAAATAAATTCTAAAATAAAACTTCTTTCACAATTATTGTAGCACGCTATAGTAACTTTGACTTCTCTTTTTTTTCCTTTTTTTTCTTGCTTCTTTGATATATCTCCAAATATATATATTTTTCAAACTCGTCTTGGATCAGGAGGCTTTGGGAGATCCTCAAACTCAAAAGAGGAGATTTTAAGAGGTCCTCAAACTCAATAGTAAACTATCAAATCCAAGTAGAATTGGATCAAATAAAACCCATCAATGCGTCCAGAACGTCGAAAAGCATTAGCATTAACTCTTAAAATCACCAAAATTGGACTTTGATAGACCAAGATATGATCAAACAATTCAGTCTTAGATTAACAAATTCCAAACTCACATACCGTTCTTGATGAAAAGTATTGCCGTGGTATTGTTCGTGTGAACAATAACTTTTTTTTTGCAGATTTGAATTCAGATCACATTAGATCTGAAGAAGAAAAATAAAAACAAAAGGAGAATAAGAAAATAAGATGACGATGATGATGGAGGCGCAGGTGGGGATAGAGGAGAGATCTCATGTACTTAAAGGCATAACTTTGATATCATATTAGGATTCTAGGAATAGACAGCTCACTCTAAAATTGGTATTACCTCTTCTTTCTATAGATGAAATATAGATAGAATTACAAAAGTACACTTGCTACATACTCTAGTAAATAATGACAATGCCAGTTAGGAGTAATAAGATCATAATTGACAAAGAAATGCATGTACAGAAAAATGATCTAGGATATAGGCCATAAGATAAGAAGTTGTGATTGCTAGCTGATCTGATGCTTTTTTGAAGCATAGCAGTGCCAATTTGCCATAATTTGTAGAATAGAGCTCCAAATGAACAAATTCATGCTATTTGGTATGAAGCTTATATTATTAGTATAAAGTTTATGCTTTTGCACTTTTCAGCTAAAGCGTAGGCTTCAACAGAACCCAACTTAGTATGTTTTTGCTCCACATATTCCTTTGATGGTCTTGACCAATTCAACTCTTAGCATTTATGCAGACAACTTCACTTTCATCACCTAGTATATACTTTTGGTTTGCATATTGACATTTCCCAATCATTAGCAACACCAATCATAAACAAGAAGTTTTATTGCTGACAATCCTTACTCATATTTGCCTTTATTTCTTTTTTACATATAAATTAGATAAACTAGATACGTATTGAATCATCTCTGTAAATTTTTAAATTTTTTATATTATATATCTATTCAAAATATTATTTTCATTATAATAATGAAAATTCTTAAAGCTTACGACTTGCTTAACAGAAGGTCGAGCTCTTCGCTTAACGATTCAACTAACACACATACATATATATAATACAATATAAATATATATATATATACATATATATATATATAAAGATAAAGAGAGAATAAGGGATATATGTTTAAGCACGCACAAATTTATATGTGCTAAAGTTAGTTCTCACGTGTGGATCAATATCCACACCATTCACGTGATCTACGTATCCTCTAAAATTAGTGGACGAAAAATCATAGATTTTTTAGATTGTTGCCCATCCATCATGCTGTACAAACTTGTTCTATTCACAGGAACACTACCCTATATATATGGGTAAGCCCGCCAGTAACACTCCCTCCTATCGGGGGAGGTTCCAGGTTCAATTCCCACTGCTCTCAAACACGGAGTTGAGCTTGGGTATAATTAGTGTAATGTGTGCAAGTCAGTTACCTTGGAATATATACATAGAGAGAGAGAGAGACTTGGTTACTTTTGAAAGGATTTGAATATGAATCATTCCCACTCAAATTCAATGCTACGACATTCAAATACAAAATCCACTCTGTTGAAGTTGATCTACATAATTTAAAATAACTAAAAACCATAAATCAAGTTTTCTGTAGTTTGTCTTGTCATGCATCAAGTAAGCACAAAACGGACGGCCGGAAGTAGCATATCACCTTGATCTATGACTGTAGACATACAAATTCTCGATCCGAACATTTGATCATGATCTAAACATTAAAAACCCTCACACACCAACTTTTGTTAGATATCAAATATTCTATATCGTTAAACTAACCAACTCACTATTGTTGTTCATTTTACGCTTACTTGATGAATAAACAAAAAGTATTCAGAACACTTGATTTTGTTTTTAAGCACTCTTAATAATGTAGATCAACTCTAACAGAGTGGATCTTCAATTTGAATGACCTAACATAGAATTGAATGGGAAAGATTCATCTCCATATCCTTCATAAAGGACCAAGTCTTTCTCTCTCTCTCAATATATTTATATATATATGGTAAAGTGTTCATAGTGTCTCCTTACATTACAATTTAAGGATATGACCTAAAATCCCATCATGTACCATTCCTACGAATGTCCGTTCTATTCAGCATGATTTTCATGTAATAAAATGCTTATATATATATATATATATATATATATATATATAATATATAATATATATATAGAGAGAGAGAGAGAGAGAGACTCGTGTCCTTCCAAAAGATTTGAGCTCGAATCCTTCCAACTCAAATACAACCCTCTGACATTCGAATACAAGATCCACTCGGCTGAAGTTGATCTATATTATTTCAAGTATTTATAAACCAAAAATCAAGTGTTTTGAATACTTTTTGCACATCCATCAAGCGACGCAAAATGGACGATCAAAAGTAGTGAGTGGTTAGATCTATGTCTTTAGAATTCAAATTCTCGATCCGGCCATTGATTATGATCTAAACATTTAAAAACCCTACAAACCAATTTTTGTTAGGTTTCAAATGTTCTACACCGCTAAACTAACCAACTCACTATTTAGACCGTCCGTTTTTTTCCCTACTTGATGCATGGGCAAAAAATATTCAAAACACTTGATTTTTGGTTTAAAGATACATGAAATAAAATAGATCAACTTCAACGGAGTGGATCTTGTATTCGAATATCGGATGTTGGTATTTGAGTGGGAAGGATTCGGCCTCAAATCCTTTTAAAAGGACACAAGTTTGTGTGTGTGTGTGTGCGTGTGTGTGTGTATATGTATGTATGTATGTATTCATGCAATTTGAACATTTTTTAACTATCCGTTAATGTGTGTCATTTGGTTTATTATGGAAAAACCATTCATTTGTAACCAATTGATGTATGGTTAAAAAGTATAAAGAGTACAAGAACTTTTATACACAATCATTAAAAAGATGGAGCGGATCATCCTCAGGGATGCTCCGTGGTAATATTTTAGGTTATCTCTTTAGATTGTAATCTAGGAAACAAAGTAGGAACATTTAACCCATATATTTCCTTAGTAGGAACATTTAACCCACACACACACACACAAGCTCAGGCAACTTCACATATCAATCAGCTTGAAGCATAGTCAGAAGTCCTGCTAGTGTTTTTAACTTAGGAACAGTGGTTTGATTCCCCTCTCATAGTCCTAAGATGGCATGTTGCCTTCTTAGAAGCTCCATGATTGATTGCTCACCACTGCAAAGCTGAAGAATTTTGGTATAGTGGATCAGGATATTTGTATTATGCAAATTGGAATCAGAGACAAAATCTAATCTATTTTTTAGTGTCTCTACTCTTACATTTGGTCACTTTGCAAATTGAAGCTAAACTTGCCCGGACTATCACGTCTTTAGAGCAAGAGGGAGAGCTTGCAAGTTTTCTAAGAAGAACAAGGCTTATGTCCTCTCTAGATTGGTACTAGCAACTGTAGTGCAGAATTTGTGACAGGAAAGGAATAGAAGAATATTTAACTCCGCTAGTGCACCGTTCACTGCCTGTCCCAAGTCAGGATAAAGGAGGAGAGTTATGGTAGGCCAGTGACAGCCAACGTAAAACATCGTCGCATACTATGAACATGAACAAAGAACTTAATTTCGTTGGGGCGTCCCTACTCAGCGACGCGCAACATCGGAGCCCGGGTGTAGTGAAAAGTTGGCAAAAGTTGCTAGGTCGTCGTCCAAAAACGACGCACCACATCGGCGCCCGGATGTGGTGTCAAATGAGCAGGGGTTCTCACACTTTTATGAGCGGGTGAGGGTCAAAAAAGTAGCTCATGAATATAGGATTAGGTTAGCATCATAGAACATAGGTTCTCTTACAGGTAGATTAGCAGAGTTAGTTGATGCTATGATTAGACGGAATGTTAGTATTTTGTGTGTACAAGAAACTAAGTGGGTAGGTGAAAAAGCTAGAATTATAGAGTCTTGGGATTATAAACTTTGGTATACTGGTAGAGATAGAAATCGTAATGGGGGTGTGTGATCATAAATAAACAATTGCTTGAGAATGTAGTGGAGGTTAGGAGAAAGGGTAATAGAATTTTACTAGTTAAACTTATTTTAGGTAGGGAGATTTTAATGTTATTAGTGTCTATGCACCACAAGTAGGACTTGATGAGTCAAGTAAGCGTCAATTTTGGGAGGATTTAGAAGATTGTGCAAGGCATACCCATTAGAGAAAAGCTTTTCATAGGCGGTGACCTCAATGGGCATGTAGGAACTAGTCGTTATGGGTTTGATAGTGTAAATGAAGGATTTGATTTTGGGAAAAGAAATGAACCAGGTAACTTGATTCTAGATTTTGCTTTGTCATATGATTTGATCTTAGCAAATACTTGGTTTAGGAAGAGAGAGTCTCACTTGATCACTTTTAAAAGTGGATCAAATGCGAGCCAAATAGATTTCTTTTTAACTAGAAAAGTAGATAGAGGTTGTATATGGATTGTAAGGTAGTACCGGGTGAGAGTGTAGTAACCCAATATAGACTCTTAATTTTAGATGTCCAGATTAGAAGGAGATTTAGAAAGATTAAACGTAAGTTAAATCCTAAGATTAAGTAGTGGCGGTTAAAAGAAAGTAACCAAGGAGTTTTTGTAGATCGAGTAGTACAAGAAGCAGATTGGACAGTCCAAGATGATCCCAATACAACATGGAACAAAATTGTTAGCTGCATTAAAAGAGTAGCTAAAGATGTACTTGGTGAGTCACGGGGTGGTGCTCCACCATGTAAGGACACATCATGGTGGAGAAGAGGTAAAAGCTGCCATTAAGATCAAACGAGTCTCTTATAGAGATTTGAAGAAAAATTGTGATGAAGTGAGTTTTGAGAGGTATAAGCTAGTCAAGAAAGAGGCTAAGAAAGTTGTTCAGAATGCAAGAGCTAAAGTGTACAAAGAAGTGTATGAAAAGTTGGACACCAAAGAGGTTGAAAAGGATATATATAGAATTGCTCGAATAAGGGAGAGAAAGACTAGAGACTTATGTATTGTGTGTCAAAGATGAGGATCAGAAGGTTTTAGTTCGAGATGAAGAAATCAAAGAAAAATGGAGAGAGTATTTTGACAAATTATTCAATGGTAGTTCTACTCAAGACTTGAATGACCTTACACTTCAGTGCCAGGATATGAACCATAATTATATGCATAGAATTAGCGAATCTGAAGTTAAAGAGGCCTTGAAGAGGATGAAGTCAAGGAAAGTTGTTCGCCCGGATGGAATTCCTATTGAGATATGGAGATGCTTAGGAGAGGTAGGCGTGAGATGGCTGACAAACCTCTTTAATAAGATCTGGCTAACTAAAAGATACCAAATGAGTGGAGGAAGAGTACCATAATACCTCTCTATAAGAACAAGGGTGATATCCAAAGTTGTTCAAACTATCGTGGAATAAAACTCATGTGTCACACCATGAAGCTTTGGGAAAGGGTAATTGAACACAGGTTAATACAGAATGTTACAATATCAGAGAACCAGTTTGGGTTCATGCCAGGGCGATCGACGACAGACGCTATTCATTTGCTTCGTTAACTTATAGAGCGATTTCGAGAGAGGAAGAGAAATTTGCATATGGTCTTTATTGATTTAGAAAAAGCTTATGATAAGGTGCCAAGAGAGGTATTGTGGTGGACATTGATGAAAAAGGGAGTCCCCATCAAACATATTGACATAATCAAGGATATGTACGATAGAGTAGTGGCAAATGTCAGAACTTGTAGAGGCATAACAAGTGATTTTTCTATCACAATTGGATTGCATCAAGGATCTGCATTGAGTCCATTCTTATTTGTCATAGTGATGGATGAGCTTACTAGAGCATTCAGGATGAGATACCGTGGTGTATGCTATTTGCTGATGATATTGTCCTAGTCGATGAGACGAGAGCAGGGATAAATGCCAAATTGGAGTTATGGAGGCAAACTCTAAAATCTCGAGGTTTTAAATTAAGTAGGGCCAAAACAGAGTATATGGAGTGTAAATTCAGTAAACAGGGAATCCGAGATTATAGTATTGTGAGACTAGATGGACAAGAAATATCGATGAGCAGTCATTTTAAGTACTTGGGTTTTATTATCCAAAAGGATGGGGAGATCGATAGTGATGTCAACCATAGGATCCAAGCTGGCTGGTTGAAATGGAGGAGCGCAACAGGAGTTTCATGTGATCGTAACATTCCGTTGTGACTGAAGGAAAAGTTTTATCAGACTGTTATAAGGCCAGCTTTGTTATATGGCACAGAATGTTGGCTATAACGAGACATCATGCCCAGAAATGAGTGTAGCAGAGATGTGCATGCTTCGTTGGATGTGTGGTAACACGCGAAGAGATAAGGTGAGAAATGAAGATATTCGTATTAAGATAGGTGTAGTCTCTATAGAAAAGAAGATGAGAGAAAACCACCTACGATGGTTTGATCATGTGCGACGTAGACCTACAGATGCGCCAGTCCGGTGAGTAGAACATATCAATTTAGGGCAAGTTAAAAGAGCGCAGGGGAGACCGAAGAAAACATGGATGGAGGTAATACGACAAGATATAGAGGCCAAAGGTCTTAGTGAAGGCATATTGCTCGATAGGAATGAGTGGAGAAAGCTGATCCATGTGCCCGATCCGGCGTAATTCTCTTTTGGTTCATGTAGCCTACCCCAATTACTTGGGACAAATGGCTTAGTTGTTGTTGTTGTTGTAAAGGAATAGAAGAATATTTGAGAATAAGGATCGCACAAGGTGATGGTATTCATGAGGCTATATGAAGACATCAATGTCCTTCTCCAAACATGTAATTGGAAAGTGGGAAATGATGCCAATGCGAACACTATCCAGTATCCACAGCAACTAGTCATGTAATGTATCTCTACTGTCCTTAGTTACTTGGTGCTAGGGTCACTGGTGAGCTAGTGTGCTTCAATTAGTGATGAGTGACGGCAATGGTCCTTTCCCCATCCTATGTAGAGCACATTTATGTTGCAGAATGAGCCTTTGTTTTGCACCATGCTTTGAGTTACTAATGAAACTTTATTACCTTTCATAATATATATATAGAGAGAGACTTGTGTCCTTCCAAAAGGATTTGAGCCCGAATCCTTCCAACTCAAATACTACCCTTCGACATTCGAATACAAGATCCACTCCGTTGAAGTTGATCTATATTATTTCAAGTATCTATAAACCAAAAATCAAGTGTTTTGAATACTTTTTGCTCATCCATCAAGCGGTGCAAAATGGACGACCGAAAGTAATGAGTTCTTTTCATTAGCTATACATACATACTAGAAAAGTGCACGTGCCATGCACGTGAATATTTTTTCATTTTTAATTTGAGTAGTCCCTAATTAGATATGGAGATGTATTTTATATATTTACTTAAACTAATTATTTAGAAAAAAATTATACACATCTATTCAACATAAGATATAGCTATTTTCATAAACAAATAGTGAACAAATAATAAATATGAAGAAATAATATCCAATCAAAAATAAGGAAAACGAGAGAAAAGAAATAAAAAGAAAAAAATTACCTTAATCTTAAAAAGAGAAAGAGAGTTTTAAAGATAAAAAAAATTTCTAAAATAAAAATAAGAAAGAGAATAAAAATAAAAAATAAAAATCTAAAATGTGAAGATGTGAAAGAATAAGGAATAAAAAAATAAAAAAATCTAGAAAAATACAAAGGAAAAAGTAGAATAATATCTAAAAAATAAAGTAAGAAATTTAAAAAATAAAATAAAATAAAAAAACTGTGGAATAAAAGAAAGAAAATGAAAAAAGAGACTTGAAAAGAAGAATTGTAGAAAATCTAGAGAAAAAGCAAAGAGAAATTTAAAAGTATCTACAGTATAACCAGAAACAAGTCAAGAAAGATATCGAGAAAATAAAAAATTGAAAATAAATAAAATGCTAGAAGGAAACAAAAAATACTATCAAAGAATAAATGAAAGACTTCCAAAGGAAAAATATCTAAAAAAATTAAATTAAAATGAAAAATAAAATTGATTAAAAAAATGAATAAAAGAAAAAAGAAAAAATAGAGTACAAAATAGAACAATATAATAAAATGAATGAAAATAAAAAAATATGAATGAGAATAAAAAAACTAAAAAAAAGAAAGAATAAATCTAAAAAGTAGAGAAGTGAAATAATAAAGTAATATAACAAAAAATCTAAAAGAAAATAAATAAAGTAAAATAATATCTTTAAAACAGTAAGAAATTATAAAAAGGAAAGAAAGTAAATACCCTGGAGTAAAAAGAAAACAAATGAAAAAAAGAAAGAGAGAATGCAAAAGAAGACATGTAAAAAATATGGACAAAAATCAAAATAAAGAATTTTGAAGTATGTATAGTAGAATTGGAAAAGGTCAAAAAAAATTTGGAGAAAAATAAAAAAATAAAATAGTAGTAAGAAAGAAAAAGTGTAAATGTCAAAAGGAAACAAAGACTACTCAAAGAATAAATGAAAGAAACTTATAAATGGAACACATCTAAAAAATGACATATGAAGAAAATAATATTCAATCAAAGATAAAGATATAATAGAAAAGAAGAAAAAATTTTAAAAAGGAAAAGGAGTTTGAAAAGTATTTTTTATAAGAATAAAATAACAAATAATAAAATAAAATATTAAAGAGAACAAAAAGAAAAAGTTCAGAAAGTAAAGAAGTGACATAATAAGGAATAATAAAATTTATCATCTAGAAAAAAAAAAAAAAAAAAGTGGAATATTATCTGAAAAATAAAGTAAGAAAATTTTAAAAAAGAAAAGATAATAAAAAAATAGAAAAAGAAAAAGAAAACAAAAGAAAAAAAAGAGAGAGAATTGAAAAGAAGAAATGCAAAAAAATTGAACAAAATACAAAGAAAGAATTTTAAGACTATGTATAGTGGAATTGGAAAAAAGTCAAGAAAAATATGCAGAAAAATAAAAAGAAAAGAATAATAAAAAGAAAAAGAAAGAATAATAAAAAGAAAAACTAAAAAGCCAGAAGGAAACAAAAGATTGACACTCCCAATATTCTGATCATCACCTGCAGAGACTTATCCCTTGATTGGATTATCCATTTCCAGGACCCAAAATCTAACAAACTGAACAATCTTACGATATGTGCATGTCTTTCAGGTAGTGTTTCTGCATCCAACAACTCCATGGTGTTCTTGAGCTGCACAGCCTCCAAACTAGTCTGAGACCAGCGGCTTCTACAATGACCAGTGCCCCCTTCTTTGGTTTGCATAAATCATCCATTTCTAGTTATGCATCCTCCCATTCAGAGGAACTTTGCATAGACACCCAAGTTCTCTAATCACAGAACATGGCAGTTTGAAAAAGAAAGCCAAGTAAGAGAGAAGATTATGCAGAACAGACTTAATGAGCTCAATTCTGCGTGGGAAGGACAAGAAGTTCAGCATTTAGCCATCCACCTTACTCCTTGTGGTGTCAAGGAGAGCTGCAAAGTGTTTAGCTTTAGGGTATACAGAGGTGAGAGGTAGACCAAGATACTTCATTGGCAAAGAGCCTTGACTGATGCTAGCAAGAGAGGCTTTGTTCTTGCAACCTTTGCTCAGAAATAACTTGCTCTTTTGCTTGTTCATTTGCAGACCAATATTTAGATACAAATCATCTAAGAGAGTATTCAAAGCTCTAGCTGAGCCTTTGCTCCCTTTGTAGAAGACAAGCATGTCATCTGCAAACAATAGATGAGTGATTTCTTCTTGACCTCTCTTGAAAGGTTGCATCTTCCCTGATATAGTTGCAAGCTACATACCAATAGACCAAAACTCCATAACAATGACAAACAAATAGGGGCTGAGAGGATCTCCTTGTCTAATACCTCCATTGCTTGTGAAGTAGCCTGATGGTGAAAATTAAGCATGATAGAAAATGAGGGACTTTCAATACATGCTCTGATCCAACCTATCCATTTGCTTGAGAATCCCATACAATGCAGGATGAAGTAGATGAATTCTCTATTCACATTGTCAAATACCTTTTAGAGATCAACTTTGAGACATAATCTACTACTCATTGGATTATTAAAATCCCCCACCAGTTCATGTGCAAGAAGGGTTGCATCTGATATCAATCTTCCTTGTATAAAAGCACTCTGATTATCAGAGATGAGCTCATTAATCACTGATTTGAGTCTATTTGATAGCACTATGGAGATCAACTTGTAGAGAACATTGCAGCATGAAATAGGTCTATAATCTGAAAGAGATGAAGTTGTAGAGATGAAGTTGTCGCAGACTTTGGCATAAGAGTCACGAAAGTGAGATTAATTTCCTTCAATAGCTTGCCTGAGGTAAAGAAGGACTGAACGGCTTGGGTAACTTTAGCACCAATCACATTCCAATTTTTCTGAAAGAACAAGGCATTGTAGCCATATGGACATGGGGCTTTCCCTGGATGCATGTCAAATAGAGCTTTATGTATTTCTTTAGCAGTGACATTTCTGTCAATCCAAGTAGCAAACTCGGGTTAATCTCTTTCTTGCTACCAGTTTTGGAAACACATTCCACTATCCGGAATGATTGAAGAGTTGCTTATGGAAATCACGAGCCGTAGATTTGAGTGTAGCTATATCACAGACAGGATTGTCTATATCAGAAATCAGACTGGATATGTGGTTCCTTGCATTCTTTGTCTTAACAACTGAATTAAAGAATTTAGTATTCTTATCTCCAAGATGCAACCAAGACTCCCTACTCTTTTGCCCCAGCATATCTTCTCCCATGTCCAACCAGAAAGAAAGCTCAGCCTGCAACCTAAATTCTTTTTCTGCGAATCATTGGAGAGGGGTTGTGATGTTAGTTCCTCGTGTGCTTTAGCTAGCTCCTTTCTGATATGACTGCAGGAGAGGAAAGTCCCTGCTTGCTCCAAGTTTTGAGACAGTTCTTGAGGGATTCCAGCTTCATTGCTACTTTGTACATTAGTGCACCATGACCATGCACACTGAGATTCCAAGCAGTAGCTAAGAGATTATCAAAACATGCACACTTCAACCAATAGTTAAAGAATTTAAATGGTTTTAGTCCAGCATTGGACTTACATAACAAGTGTATCGACATGGGGGTATGGTCACTATTACTCTGAGATAGGTGCTCATAGTATGATGTTGGAAGAAGGTCCAGCCACCCACCTTGCAGAGGAACCTGTCAAGTCTTCCTGCAATTCTCCTCCCATCAATATCTTGTTGTTCCAGCTCCATATTCCACTTTTGCTCTTCAGGTCAGATAAGTTACAGTGGGAGAGGCAATCATTGAAAGGACTTAGTTGAGCTAAGCTGAGGGCTTTTCCTCCCACTTTCTCACCGGTATATCTGGCAGTATTAAAGTCCCCTGAAACTAGCCAAGGTGAGTCTTGTACCTGACTTGCAATAGTAAATAAGTTATTCCAAGGAGGCTCTCTTTTAGCTTGGACATTCTCCCCATACACAATAGTAAGGAAGCCATGCATTCCACCTTTATTTGTCATAGCCATGGTGATTCGTAGAGCTCCTGGATATCACTCTGTAATGCAGACTCTAGGATCCCAAGCTGCCCATATCCTACCAGTATCACATAGATCAAAATTGTTACATGACTGCCACCCCTGATACACACAATTTGAGAGTCGAGTGATATTATGCAAGGCCACTTTTGTTTCAACAAAGGCAACAATAAAGGGATTGAATTTTGCGATATGGTCCTTAACATCCTCCCTTCTGCCCTTATCATTCAGCCCTCTCACATTCCACACTAAAATAGACATCTTAATCTTCTTGAAAGACCCCTTTTACACTTCTGGTTTGTCTCCTTGGGGCAAGAGAAACACCACCATCCTTCTTTGATTTGCCAGGTTTCTTGACTGATTTATCCAACTTAGTTTGATTCAATATCTTATATATATGTATGGTGTTTGACTAGGATCCTATCGATAGGATTTGAGCTTAGATCCTATCACTTGGAAAGTATGTCTTAAGCAACTACAATGAATGATCCAAACCGTTCAGTATGATTTAAATAACTTAAAATGTCTAGAAAAAAAAAATGAAATGTTCTAATGTTTTCTTACATGTGCATCAAGTTGCCTAAAAATGAACATTTAAAGTCAAGAGGGTTTTGTAAATCTATGATTTAGAAAGCACAAAATGAAATCTGACTCTTGATTCATGATCTAAATACATTAAAACCCTAGGACACTAATTTTTGTGGGGTTTGAAACATTCTAGACTCTCAACTACTTTCAGCCATTCATTTTAGGGTTACTTGATGGACGAGTAAGAAACTCAAAATATTTTGAATATTGGTTTATAAGGTACTTCAAATGATATAGATGACTTCAACGGATTGGATTATTCATTGTAGTTGCTTAAGATATACTTTCCAAGTAATAGGATCTATTCTCAAATCCTATCGATGGGATCCTAGTCAAACTCTCTCTCTCTCTCTCTCTCTCTCTCTCTCTCTCTCTCTCTCTCTCTCTCTCTATATATATATATATATATATATATATATATATATATATATATATATATATATATATATATATATATATATATATATATAAAAACTTGGCTCCTTCGGGAAGGATTTGGAGCCAAAACCTTCCACTAAATTTCGATATTAGGCAAATCAAATGGAAGACCCATTCCACTAAAGTTGTTCTATATCTTTAAAGGGGATTAAAAAATTAATTATTTTAAAGTTTTGTTTGTTCATGGATCCATAGGTACAAAATGGACGGTAGAACCTAACATACTGTTTAGATCTAATATTTTTGACATATAAATTTCAATCCAACCATTTGGGCATGATTTACACACTAAAAAACTCTTACCAATTTTGTTAGGTTTGAAATATTTACACCGTTAAACTAAGTAACTCGCTATATAGGTCGCTCATTTTGTAGTCGCTTGATACATTAGCAACAAAACTTGAAGGCATTGGATTTTTGGTCTATAAACCAAAATGATGTAGATCAACTTGAACTGAATGGATCTTAAATTTGGTTCTCCTAACATCGAATTTGGATGGGAAGAATTTGACTATATATATATATATATATATATATATATATATATATATATATATATATATAGAGAGAGAGAGAGAGAGAGAGATAGACTTGTGTCATTCCGGAATGATTTGAGGCCAAATCCTTCCCACTCAAATACAACCTTACGACATCTGAGTGTAAGATCCACTCTGTTGAAGTTGATCTATATTATTTCAATGAACTAAAAATAAAAAATTATGTATTATGAATACTTTTTGCCCATCCATCAAGTAGGCGCAAAATGGACGGCCGAAATAGTGAGTTGGCTAGTTTAACGGTGTAGAATATTTGAAATCTAACAAAAATGGTGTGAGGGTTTTTTATTGTTTAGATCATGATGAAATGGTCGGATCGAGAATTTATATGTCTAAAAAAGTAGATCTAAGCAATATGCTATTTTGGCCGTCCATTTTGCGCCTACTTGATGGATGGGCAAAAAATATTCAAAATACATGATTTTTTATTTTTAGTTACTTGAAATAATGTAAATCAACTTCAACGGAATGGATCTTGCATTCGGATGTCGTAGGGTTGTATTTGAGTGGGAAGGATTCGGCCTCGAATCCTTCCAGAATGACACAAGTTTATAAATAAATAAATATATAATACACACACACACTTGCTACTTTCGTTCAGAAGGATTTGGAGTTAGAATCCTTCCATTCAAATTCGATGTTAAGTCAATCAAATGGAAAATCCACTTGGTTAAAGTTGGTATATATCATTTAAAGGGGCTAAAAACCAAAAATCATTAACTTTTAAGTTCTTTTCTCATGCATAAATTGGCAAGAGCATGTTGCTTAGATCTATGAACTTAGACATATAAATTCTTCATCCAACCATTTGATCATTATCTAAACAGTTAAAAAAGACCCTCACACACTAACTTTTGAACATTCTAGGCTATTAAACTAAGCAACTCGTTACTTGAGCTATCTATTTTGTTCGCACTTTATGTATATCAGAAAAACACTTAAAAACACTTGATTTTTAGTTTTAACTACTCTAAATGAAGTAGATAAACTTGAACGAGTTGATCTTCAATTTGGCGTTTTGAATGTCACATTTGGATAGAAGGATTTGGCTCCAATCCTTCCTAAAGAGCTAGTGTTGGTGTTACTAACATCAAATTTGAGGGGAAAGGATTTGATGCCAAATCCTTCCCAAAGGAGCTCGAGTGTGTACATGCGTGTGAGAGCACGTGTATTGTTAGGTGGGATTTTAGGGTTTTTTTTTTGGGGGGCGGGGGCGCGGTGGGCACGGTTCAAATACTCGGCCGAGTCGGAGACGAGTCGGCCGAGTCGTATCCATCTCGGCCCGCTCTGACACGAGTCCGAGTCACGAGTCGATCGACTCAACTCAGAGGAGACCGACTCGGTCGAGAATCGGAGTTGACTCAGTCGACTCAACCGATTCACGGCCAAATCGGTCGTGACTAGGCTGAGTCAACCGAGTTGACTCCGATTCTCGGTCGAGTCGGCTCGAAACGTATATTCACCCGTGACGAACGGTTATAAAGAAAAAAAACTTACCTCTCTTACTCAGATCTGGAGATCGTTGCCGCTGCCCGATCGTCGCCGCTCAGATCTGGACTTCGCAGCCGCCCGATCGCCGTTGGCCGCTCCTCCCCAGCCCCAGATGATGTTCCTCCCTCTATGTCTCTTTCCCTCTCCCTCCCCCTCCCTCTCACCCGCTCTCTATCTCTCCCCCTCTCCATCTCCCGTCTCTTTTTGTCTGTTTCCCTCCCCCTCCCTCTGTTCTCTCTCCCCCTCCCTCTCTCATCCGCTCTATTTGTCTCCCTTTCCATCTCTCGTCTCCCTCTGTCTCTTTCCCCTCCCCTCCCTCTCTCCCTGTTTCTGATCTCTTCCCTCCCCCTTTCGAGGTATAAGAGAAGCAAATGATGGTGGTGGTGATGAAGATATGAGGGCTTTATCCAGTTCTAGTAGTAATGATGGTGAAGATGGTGATGATAATGATGACAGTAATGGTGATAATGGCGGCGGTGTTGATGATGACAATAATGAGGGAAACAATAGTACTGATGGAGGAACTTATAGTCTTGAAGGTCATATGCAAATGTTGAGTTTGACATCAGGCCAACATTATGGTGTGACATAGGTCCATGATTACAGACCACAACTTGAGAGATCTACGAGCACTAGTACGGTTTATCTACTTACCGCAGAGATGATCATGATGATGATTTTGTGCCTCATCGCAATTCAATGTGAAAATAACTACATTAGCATGTATTTATGAATGTAGTTTGTGCAATTTACTATATTGTGCATGTATTTTGATATGCTTCTACCGACAACTCGTGTATTTATACTTTCGCTTTATGTTAGTGTGCTAGGTGATATGTTTTGGACATGTGATACATGAATGTAAATGTCTACATTTTTTTAAGATTTGTCGTGATTTTTTCAAAAAAATTTGAGTTTTCTATGTAGCATTTTGCGCGTATCGCCCGAGACCGATCCGTCTCAGTGCCCGCCGAGTCGGCAGCCGAGACCGCGACTGTGAACCATGGCGGGGGGAGGGACTTTTCACGTGCATCCACACATGCGTGGATGTTGCATGATCCATCCATCCATCCTTTAGAGTTTAGATGAATGATTAAAGTTTCTAAACGGCAATAATTTTTCAAACACACAAATGTACCTTTAGAGTTTAGATTTATGGGTTAAAAGTTCCAAACCTGGCACAATTTAGTTATAGATGCCTTAACCTTCAACCTAAGTAATGACGTAGTGTATATCCATTAAGCCAATATATCCTTTTGAACCATTGTTACCATACTCATGGTATGCTTTGGTTGGTGTACGGATATCAGGATGGGGTTCACTACTTTGAGCAGTACGTAGCATGAAAGGGGGTGGGCTGACTCGGATCGGTATTGGGATCAAAATAAATTAAAAGCATTCACTCCTGTCATTTTGATATGCATGCATTATGTGTGTACACAGACAAGATACTCACACGTACATTTGAATAAACAAGTAAAAGGACAGAAAGCAACCAATTTATTGAAAAAACACAATAGCAAAATTCTAATAAAATTAAATAATAAAAGTTCAGACTCAAAGCTTTAAAGCCAATAGTGTAAGTCTCTAAAAACACAAGCAAATAAATCAACAAAAGTCATTAATAAATTAGCAATTGCTTCTTAGTTATCTATTAGCCAGTTTTAGCGATCCAGATCAGGAATGCACATGAACCAGATTGTGTGTGAATTACTTTGTGAATCAGATTGTGTGAATTTACATTGAAATTCAATGGTGATGGTGTGAATTAGGTAACACTGAGATTACCTGCTTGTTGCTTTTCAGTACAAATAGTGAACTTTCGGGAGAAAGTACAGGATCAAAGTCGTTTCGAATCTTTAGCTGTAAGAACAAACAGAATATAACATCTTACAGGAAAAATTGGAAGGTAAAATAGAGATGATGAAACTATGGCAACTTGACATTATTTTACAGAAACCATAAAGATAGAACCGACATGATGAGTTCAAAAGTTCTGCATGTACCAACATGTGCATGGACAAGATGAGGTTCAATATGGTGCTGAAACATTGGGAAGACTGTTGTCATGATTTCATCCTGAGTTATTGAACAACCAATACGATTCTTGTCCCTCTGAACTCTAGCAATAAGATGTGAATGGACACCACCAATCTATTTTTAGACACCAAAGTTAGTTAGAAGACTCAAAATATAATCAGATCCAGTCAATTAGGAATAAACAATAAATTTATCAGAGGATAGTAATAGGTTTTGGAACTCACAACAGCAATCCACAAGTCTAATGATTTTCGTATGTCAGGATGTAATGCATATACTCCTTCAAAAATAACCTGGTATATGTAGTAGAAAAAGTTAAAGAAAACAATTGTAAGTCAACTAAAAAACGCAAATCAGTATTATTGACTGTAACAATACTGCACTACCCTTTGCTATGCCACTACATTGCACACCATCAATAGTTCTTACACTAAAATAAGCAAACAAAAAAAACAAGATTTAAGTTGTTTAGAACTTTAAATAGAAAGTTTTTCTTTTAACAAGATGGTTGAGCAAAAACTTGATAATAAAAACAATTCAAGAAAACCTTTTTAGAGACAGATGTTCCTTGACAATCAAGCAAATCACAAGTTAATGTCATTATATGAAATAAGTACTATTAGAGTAGAATAGGATTAATTCTGTAATACTTGTAAAGATAGGGTCCATATTTGTTATTTTGTAATTTCCTGTTTCTAATAGGACATGTACTCTTTCTATGCTATATAATAACGGCACACCTTGGAAGTTTAGTGTCTCCTCTCTATCACAACATAGTATCAGAGCATTGGCATCGATATCAAACAAATTTCTTTTTCTTTTCTAGTTATTCTTTTTCTTTTCTTTTTTCTCTTTCTTTAATTTCTTGTTGTTTCTTTCTCTCTCTCTTCCTTTCTTTTCTTTCTCTGTCTTCTTCCCAAACCAAACCTGACTTCTCTTCTTTTTCTCCCCTATAAGGCTTATCAAACTCTGGAATAAATGATTTGATCAGTGAATATTCGATTCTTCCTTCAACTTCGTTTGGAATACATCCACAATAACCCTGATTAATCGTTTGATATGCCAGTATGTATACGTACCTATTAATATATAGGTCATTCTTTCTTTAATTTCGATACCTCTTCTTTTCTTTCCTTTTATTTCACACGAGCCCACCCCTCACCTTCTTTAGAACCCAATCAAAGCAGCCACCTTCTCTTCAAAACAACCAATCAAAGAACCTAATTGAAGCAGCCACCAAACTTACTACTACCTCTTTGAAGCAGCCAATCACCTCCCCCCTCGCCACCCTCCCCACACCGCCGTGCACCTTCGTCATCATCTCCAATACCGTTGCACCCCCAAAACCTATCATCCTATCCCTACCCATCTCAAACCCAACAACGTGTTGCAACAACCCCCCCCCCCCCCCCCCCCCCCCCCCCCCCCCCCCGATCGGGTCTGCCCGGATCTCTCTTGCACAAAAATGGTTTGAACCATTGGTTTGCTTCGATCAGGCCCAGCCCAGATAAGACCCAGACTGAGGGTCTAATCCAGATCCAACCGCAATTCCTTATTTGACCCAGGTTTGCCTTCCTATTTTGACTAAGCTATAAAAGATCAGCTTCTTATCCAGTAAGAAAGATTGCAACTTAATCTAATGCAGTAACAATCTGTTCTTTTTTTTTTTTTTTTTTTTTTTACTTTCTTCCTCTCATTGGCTGTATGCATATTAATATGTATATAATTATATATGAAACTACCTTCCAAAAAAAATTATATATATGAAAACTTCATTTCCACGAAAGTACGAAAAACCCGTTTAATCGGCCCATAAACCGATTACGTGCTATGTGTATACCACGCGCAGAACAAAACCACGTTTTAGAACATTGTTTGGGGAAAACCCCAAAAGTTTATTTACTATTGTGCAGTGACACAGCAGGAATTATTGTTGTTGTCGTGGTGGTGGTGGTTGTTTTTATTTAAAATAAGTTGTAACCTGGTGCAAGTGGGATTTGAACCAAGACACCCTTGCACTGCAAAGTGGCTTCACCACTATGCTACAGTGGCAATTACATGTCGCAGGGAAATTAGTCAGTAAAACCATGTATAACACATCTCTTGAAGCACTACAACTGAAATTCTATTTCCTCACTAATTATACACTAATCTGTTGGCAAATGGAATCATTAGCAATAAAGATACCATGCAAAAGATAATTATATCATGAGGCTCATATATAACATTATCTGAGTTACTTAATATCATTATCTATTCTGTTAAAATTTTCTTTTGGAAGCTCCTCTTGGACCTAATCCCCATTACATGCATAATCTGGTTACCATGGCTTCTCCATATACAATGTTATCGAAAAGCTTATTACTGACCCAGGGAGATGCAATGGATCAAAGCTGAAAGACAAGGTCAGGGAATCTAGCCCATACCAGGGTAAGTTTAACTAAATATGTTATTAGGTTCATTAATAAGCATGATAGGTGGATACAGAAGCTCCAACGTGCCCCTCTGAAGGGTCCTTCGACAATTTTCTGATATGGAGAATTAAAATGGAAGAACCTATAAACTTCTGAATGCTTCTCCACATATCCCTAACAGCTTTCCACATATAAATAACAAAGATTATGATGCTTTAAGATGGAAAATAGATTCTTTTATTTTTTCTCATTTTAAGCAATTCAAATAATTCTTGAACATGTTACTTTGAATTCCCTTCATCCTCCCTTCACAGCGTTCAGTTATAATGATAAAATAATACAAATGATGCAAATCGGTGTAAGCACCATATAAAGAAAGCTAAGACTCACAGAAATAAAATGTGACTTTCAGATAATTATATGAATTTGGAATCATGCATAATAAAATCCTTTGAACATAAACATGTTTTGACAAAACAATGGAACAACAAAAAAAACACGACCAGGTCATGCGAAAGTAATGCATAGCATATACAAGTTTTACCACTGCACAATCCTCTGAAACTTGAAGTTCCTTGAAGCCATTCCGACTACAATTCTCAAAATCAAAGCAAGGCACTTTCGTTTTATGGAACCTCCTCAAATCATCAATATTCTGCAATATATTGAAAGATTAAAACTGAACACATGTAGGAAGTATTCCAATTTTTATCAATGATCAACGGAAGGCACTGAAGATTAAAAAAAAAAACATTCTGTACCAAAACATAACATAGATAAAAATAAATACTGAACTCACATGAAGATATTCAGACAACATGGATGAACTTGAGATAGCCAAAATTTTCAATATAATGCGCATCCAACCAGATAAACATACCTCATGGAGTATGGAGGTATAGTTTTAACATATGTTACTGCTTCATCATTCATATTGATGTCATGATGTGATTAAAGATATGTAACAGTAACTAGGGCCAAAAGGATTGGAGGGGAGGCAGAGCCACTCTCTATCACCATAGCTTGATCAGTATTTAAGTCCTTATTCTCTTGGCACTAATGATGGATGAACTTATTAGGCATATTCAGGATGAAGTTCCACAGTGCATCTTGTTTGCTAATAATATAGTACTAGTAAATGACATTAAGGAAGGAATAAATTCCAGCATAGAAAGATCGAAAGAAGCTTTGGAATTAAAATTATTTAGAATTAGCGATACAAAAACATAATACATATGAAATGCAACTTTAACAAAATTATTAGAATGAATGAGCCCATAGTATAAATTATTGGCCAAGAAATACTTGTCACTATTTACTATTTAGTATCAATCATTCATCAAGATGGTGAGACGAGTACTATTGATTCATAGAACCAAAGCGGGATAGTTAAAGTGGATAAGTTCTTCTAAGGTTTAATGTGACATAGAATACCTATGAAAATGAAGGAAAATTATATGGGATGGCTGAAAGACCCACTATGTCCTATGTTCAGATTGTTTGGTAACTTTAAGGAGCATGTCTAAAAAATGAGTTTAGTATATATGAAAATCTGGGTAGCACGGATACTTCGTCAAAGGAGACATACCATTCGGATACTTTTCTGATAACTCTTATACTCGAGCGATAAGTGTAAGGTAATCCTCTAACATATCCTAAAATTTTAATGCAATCTAGACATATCAAAGACATATCCTTGAAGTAACTAAGACTACAATTTAAACAAAAATAAAATCTAATTTTGAGTAAAGATTTTATGGCCCAGTTACTTGTAGATGCATTCAATTTATATAATTTGTCTACTTTCTCAATAAAGATCATTCACATAGTTATTTATTTATATCAAAATGTTTCATAAAATTTAACATATTGTGTTCTTTTAACTTTTTTAACCTTACAAATTCATACCACATATAATGAACATAAATGGCACATGCACAAGTATAATTTAATTGTTGTTATATGCATACACGATATCATAATCTATATCCCATATCTAAATTTGAGCATTATATATTGTATGTGTGTATCTATATGTATTGTTTTAAACGTCCCCGACATGTCCTTTTGAGCCTTCAACGCCACGACATGAAGGTAGGATCTTCTATCTTTTTCCAATGAATGTCCTGACATGTCAGGTTTCATCTTACATATTGCCCGACATTTTTCCCAACATATCTCCAATACTGCATTCTGCACATGAATTATAAGTTTTGTGATTGTTTTTTATTTGTTTAGTTGTTTTTTTATGCTTATTACTGATAATGCACAATTTTTGGATCCTTATTATATTGTTTGTTTGGTTGTATGAAATGAATATCTTCTTTTATC
This sequence comes from Agave tequilana, assembly GCA_038442645.1. NCBI lineage: Eukaryota > Viridiplantae > Streptophyta > Magnoliopsida > Asparagales > Asparagaceae > Agave > Agave tequilana. Next base: position 151,184 of record JAVJIF010014438.1, on the reverse strand, counting down.
ACATTTACATTTAGGCTTATAAGTTTATTAGTTGATGAAAATTAGGATAATACTTGTGTTAAAATTTGTTTATATATATATATATATATATATATATATATATATATATAATATATATATATATATATATATGATTCATATATCTTTCACCCATTATAGCGCATATATATATATATATATATATATATATATATATATATAGGATTCATATATCTTTCACCCATTATAGCGCTCGCTATTTACTTGATTTCTCAGTATGTTGGTTGATATACACTATTCAACAAGTGATCCTCTTAGTCACCATGAAGCTGACATGTCATTTAGAACTTTGGCTTTACATGATTTATATATGTATTCCTTGTTAAGATTATATTATTTGGGATCTAGGACATAACACACGTTGACACCCGACATTTTGCTAAATATCCCCTACATGTCCTCGATATCCGCGATCCGACATGGGACTTCACCATCCGCCATAGCCCTGACTTCTGACATTTAGAACACTATTATGAACACACGAAAACACAAATATATAAATCTAATTTTTGTCGTATCCATGTCATACCCGCATCCTAATTTGTTAAAATTAGCAGTATTTTGTGCCCGCATCGTGTCGTACCTGTTTCCATTATCCATGTTCATGCTTCATAGATGAGAATCCTAAGATGGAGTGACAATAAACTATGAGATAGGATGAGAAATGAGCATTCCCAAGAAGTTAAACATTGTTCTTAGTAAGTGTTAGATATAATAGGTAATTACTTGATGAGTAGAGTTGTTTAGTTACAGAGTCTTAATAGTATTTAGAGTGTTATACAGTCCTGGTAGTATCATGAGACATAATTTGAGTACAAGCTAGTTTTGCATGGGGTCTATACATGAAAATGATAGTTTAAGATTTTTATGTAATTGTATTTTATTATTCTTTTACGTATGAATAAAGATGTAGTTTAACATGATATTAGAGCCACCCTAAGCCCTACTAATCTTCCATTCTCCACTAGTGTCTCACCACTTTCTCGCCTTTTATTTTTGCCTCCTTCAATTCAAAAACATTGTCATTCTTCCTCTCAATTCCCAATCCCTCTGATTCTGCCTTGTGATTCCAAACCAACTCAAACGACAATCTCTGATCCTCTCATTTTTAATCAATATTGTATAGTCACTAGAGTACCGCTACTATAGTATCATTGCTAGAATGTCGCCTGGTATAGTGTAGCTGCCATCATCATCATTGAGGAGTGTTGCAAAGTGTGATTCATAAGGGCGGGAGAATCAATAAATATTCAAAATCATTGAGGCTTTTGTAATTATAAATGACTAAAAAAGAGGCCAAAAAAATTTACTAGTTGCCATCCGAATAAATCACTTTGCAACAATATTCCTTAATGATGGAACTAGAAAGATTCACGGGGGTAGGTTTGCAATTGCATGTGTGTGCGCGCGCGTGTGTGTGTGTGTGTGTCATGGATTGAAATATTGGCTGATACCTATCGATCGTAACGCCTCGGCTTTTGAGCTACCTAACACGATATCGCCCCTATATTATCGGTTTTGGCCAATTCGGACATGGCTGTCAATTATTTTATAAATATCGGACTAATTATACTCCATATCGGGCGATACGGACCAATACAGACCAAAACTGGCCAACACAAAGTTCAAAAATAAAATATTCCATGTGGTTTGAAGTAAGCAAAAAAGGAAGTAAGAAACAAATAGAAAGAAATCCTTTATTTTTGGAAGAAGAAATGGAAAGGAAACAACAAAGAAAAAGTGAAGTCTTTAATTTTAGGTTGACAAGTCAAAAAAAGGATTAAAGAGAGAAATGAAGAAGAAATGCATAAAAAAGGGGAAACAAAAAGGAAATCCTTAATTTGAGGATGACAAGTCCCATAATTAAGGAAAGAGGAAGAAAATTACAAAGAAAAAAGGAAACAAAACAAAAAAAATAAGAAAATACAACTAGCTAATATATATGATGTTTAAAAGTCAAAGATCACATGTTTTTTGAAGCTGTAAACAAAATAAGAAAGTAGGAAACAATAAAGAAATAAATAAAATGAAATACTTTAATTTTTGGTAGAAGAAATGGAAAAAGGAACAATAAAGGAAACAATAAAGAAATAAAAGAAAATCTTTAATTTTAGGTTGACAAGCTCAAAGCAGCTCAAGGAGAGAATGAAAAAAAATACAAAGAAAAAAAGGAAATCCTTAATTTGTGGATGAAAAGTCCTACAAATAAAGAAGAGAAGGAAAAGAATATAAAGAAAAAAAAGGAAACAATACAGAACTAAAAAGAAATTCTTAATTTAGGAGGAAATTCCAGTGGGTCAACAAGAAAAATGCAAAGAAAAATAAGAAACAAAATAGAATAAAGAAAATTCTTCATTTTAGGATGACATGCCGAGCAGATTAACGAAAGAAGGAAGAAAATGCAAAAGAAAAAAAAAAAGAAAATCACCAAAACTAGTTAAACTTTAAGAAAGCAAAAAATGGATCCAAGATGTTAACACAAACAATAGCTTTATGACCTACACTAGCAAGTAGCAAGTGGCAGAGTATAATTTATAAAACCAACCACTTTGAAGATCAAAACAAACCTAGAAGTCTCCATAATGATTGAACCGTTAAAGAAAAATAAAAAACTTTTAAACCATAACAAACTACAAATTAATTAATTGACTCTATGCGAGAAGACACCTTAATATTTCGCTTTACAAGTTGTATTATACTTCTAAATTTACACATCCATACAACTAAACATGTTAAAATGTTGCTAATATTGTCAACAATTTTTTAAATAGTTTTAATAAAACTAATTTTTTAGAAGCGTCCGATATGACTGTGACGAAATGCCCGATATGGCTGATTCCGATACGGTGAACCATCAACCAGTATTGATACTGATTTCGAGATTTCAAACCTTGGTGTATATCTCTACTACTATAGAAGCAACAATAGTTTTTGTCCGAAGCGAATCTTAGCCCTTCATTAAATAGATAGAATCACACCCATTGATTAAAAACATAACTTTAAAGTAAATATTAATTTAATCAAAATTCCAATCCCAACTTAACCATATCCTAACTTTTATATAGAAACTATTCTCACCTTTCCCAAATGAAGTAGGTTTCCCTTTCGAAAAACCGTCACAATTTGTAAAGAATTCAAATTGAAACTAAGTAGATGAGTTTCCTATTCTAGCTTAATTCTATATTAGAACAATTGCATAAATAATGAAAATAACATTATTCACTTTTTAATTTATATTAACATCATTTATATTATTTTCTAAAATTTATAACGAATCCAATATTAAGAACAAGTAAATTCAATATTTATATTTTCTAAAGATTACAAGGTCTCCAATATTAGGAAAATGGATAGATCCTAGTTAATGGAGCGACAAGACACAGAAGGAGGCCCAAGTGAGGCAATTAAGAAGGATATTATAGTGTTTCATTTTATTGAAAAGATGGCCCTCAACAGAGATGAATGGAGGGGGAAAAAAGGATTCATGTAGTTGACCCACAAAAGATTGGATGTTGTTGTATAGTTTGACATATTCTATATACATGAAATCTACTAATAAAGTTGTATGTATACTATAAGAAAGCTAGAGTAACAAGGAAAAGATCGCAGTCTTAGGAGATTTATTTGTTTGACGTGATATCATCAATAAGGGAATGACGCGAGTACTATTGAAAGCATCACTAGCTGGGAACAGATTGAAAAACATGAGAAAAGATTGTACGGTTTGGTCAATAATATATACTTAGAATATCCGAGAGTCCTTAGCATTTCAGAAACTTATATCCATATTTGTTATATATGGATATGGATATGAATTAGATATTGGTAAAGGTATACTTGTTGCATGAGTTGACCGAAGTGAAGGCCCTCCATGACACAGTGCATCAATTTTGATAGGGTCACCATACATATAAATAGCCTGAAGTAGTGCAATATTACATTTGACTGTCTATGTTGCCGGAAAAAGAGAGCATATAAATTAATGATTAGCATAATGAGAGCCCTCTTGTAGGGTTTAGGTAAAGTAGATATCATATTCGTATGCTGCCATGAATTTGGACTCAGATATTTCGTGAGTACATGTATATTTGATTTGGATATGTATGTGCACATCCATATCTGGCGCCAAATGACATACGGAAATGGATTGCCAGTTTGAGCCCTAGACATGTCCCGCTTAGCCAATTCGTTTTTGTTGATTTGGGAACAAACATTGTTCCAGATGAGTAATCATTTCCTGATCATGCATTGCATTATCTTGCATGGTTGTTCTAAATAAGTGGTTAAATATATGCAGTGTTTAGCTCTGCTTTGCCAAGAAAGTTAAAATCAAATGTGGTGTTCCCATTGAATTTGCACAGGACAATTTCCAGATATGAAAATCACTCCATTTCTCCATAGCTCTAACTAGTTTATATACCTGTGCAGTAATGCACGGGATTGAAAACATAGTAACTTTTAGTTTAAATTAAAGGAGTAAAATCAACTAAAATAATTGAGCCAAAACAATGTGATAACAACACACCCCCCCCCCCCCCCCCCCTTCAAGGGAGAGAATACCAGTTCTAACTTTTCAATATGAAAAATCATCGGTTAAAACTTTCCCGCACATGTTGACAAAATATTTAAACTAAAAAACTGGGACATATTATCAAGGCTTGTGGCTTGATATACATCTCACACATCTTATCAATGTATAGATTTTAATTTTTAACACCTTCACAAATGATTAAATTAGTATCTTGTCATTTTTCTAGTTTTGACTTGGATTTTATCCAAAATCATCAATAAATTTTTTATCTCCTGTTTTTAAAAAAAAAGACACAATAATGAGAAGGGCATTTACCTAACTATTTATCCTCACGAAATAAAATAAAGACCCAAAAGTAAATTTAGATTGATTTTAAATCTATATAATCTTACTTGGTCTAAACGAGAGACATTATGAGGCACTTTATTTTAGACACAAGAAGGATTTAAACTCCAACCTCTTGTCTGCTACGAAAAAGGTTTATCATATGTTATCTGACATAGAAATATAGAAAATTTTATTTTATTTTAGCATGATTTAGATTATATATGATCAAGTACTTACCTGATTATAATGATGAATGAATTTTATGTGGGAGGATTAACATAATAGCAGAATATGTAGTATTTATTTTTAATATATAATTTAACAGGAAAGACAAAATGACATCCCTAAATTATATATCTCCTGTATAGTTTGTTTTGGAATAAAATGTAAAATAATTTAATGTAACAAACTCACTCGTAACAATTAAAAAAAGAGAAAGAAACATTTATTCCTCTACTCCTTTTTATGAAAAAACATTCCTTTCATTAGCTTTATACTCCCATAATTTAGAACTTATCCATTATGATCCTACCTTAAACATATATATCATCAAAACAGATTACTTTCTACCCCTAAGATCATAATAAATAAAAACGTCAACAAATAATACAAACCTATAATCATAATCCCAAAGAAGCTAAAACCTAATATCTAATTCAAAAAATTGCATATTTAAATTATGGGCAATTAACAGCTAGTTAATTAAGCAAAACCTTAGTCATGCATGTCAAATATAATTAAAGATGGGTAACTAAACTGATAACGAAAGACAAAAAAACCTCTCCAAGAGCATGACTTGCATAAAAAAATATGACATGTTTAAAAAAAAAAAAAGATAATTTGAAGTACATGGATACTTTGATGGCATTAAAGCCGACAATTGGCTTTGGTAGCTTGTTTGTGTGTGCTTGTGGGGAAGCAAGTATAATTCAAAAGATTTGAATTGATTATTGATGCAAAATCCTCCGGTTTTTAAAATTTGCAAACAAAGTACAAATAAGTTTTTCTCTAAAAAGAAAATAAAAATCCTTCTTAGAAATTATTGAGTCCTAACCGGTGAATGTAGGATATCTTTTTCGGTTTTATGGTGAATTTATAGATATGACATCCAAAAATATGACTTACCTTACAATATAGATGTGGTTTGTTTGTGTGAGAGAGAGTCATTGTTAGTGTAACAAAAAAAAAAGTGTTGTTTTCTTTATAAGAGAACAAAGGAAAAAGGTTGAAATGCACATTTGAATATATTTTAAGACAATTTTGTTTGTTAAACCTTCTAGAAATACGACATTCAGGATTTGATGGGCAATTAAAATTTTAACTTGGGTCCTCTGGAATCCAGGTTTTGTTTTTGGGATAAGAATTGAGAGCAAGGCATTGGTCATTGAGATTTGAAATTAAGCTTTGGTCTTTGAGAGAGAGAGAGAGAGAGAGAGAGAGAGATGAAAACTTGAGCCATCGCGTCAAAAGTGACATCATGTCAAAAGTGCCCTGGGAAAGAGTGTGTTTTAAATTGATATTCACATCACATGTAAGAACAGCTTGTTTCTTTTTTATATTCAAATAGATAGCTACAGTTGTTTCTTTTTTCTCAGATTTTTGTTTGATTTTATTGAATTTTAAGGCATGCCACGTGGCAAAAAGGGGAGATGTTTTTCTCTCTCCTTCTTGCTTAGTAATATGTAATAGATATTATTTGAAGGATACCATTGGTGCTTTTCTTCTTACCATATCTAACAATCTTAACTAGAGATCCAATTGAATGTCAAGAGATTGTAGGTGATACAAATAGATGAACCAACACTAACTTAATTATGACAACCAGCGTATGATGCTGGAGCTTTTGGACAACTTTCACCCTACAAGACAATAAGAATAAGGATCTCCTTTCTCCTTATTTGTGTTCATATTACTATGCTTCTGTTATTTCCTCTTTGTCTCCTTGAGGCCAATGAAATACCTTTCTCTTCCCTCCTCAGATCATTTGCCCAATACATTAGCTGGCCTACAAATTAAACACAAAGGCACTATTGTTTTATCTTTTCTCCTCTTCTCCATATTTGTGTTGATATTACTACGCTTATTTTATTTTTGTTTTGTTCTCCTTGAGGCCAATGAAGTACCTTACTCGTCCCTCTGTTTGCATGCAGTTTGAAATGAAATAACAGTCTAAACAACTTAGTGTAGTAGATAATTTAATTACTTGAAATCAGACACATGGCCTAATATAATAGCATTAACATTGGAATAATTTCTTTTGGCTCCTTGCAAATGAAGTGATTTACGAATATATGGCCTTGTTGTATATGAAAGGAGGTCATAGTAGAGATGTCCTTGATAATGTAGTACAATATAGGGTCAGAGCAAACAAGTAGATTGTAGGGGTGTGAAAGAGGTTGATCAGGAGGAGAACATAGCAGAAACCATGAAGCTCGAAAATATAACTAGCATTCAAAACACTTAAAAATACAAGGGACATGCTGAGATCTTTATGGGCTAATCAGACACTATCTTTCGTACATAACAGCACCCTTTCTCTGGTGGTTTTTGGGAAGGATAATGCATAAAAAGTACAAGGCAATGATATCAACAGCTGGTCTTCGGTGATTCTTTTATTATATTTTCCAGACATATAAAAGGCATAATTTATTTTGTGTTCTGGTTATGCTTCCCCAGACTCATTATGGGAACAAATTAGATCAGTCACTAGGGATTTGTTTCTCAACAGCTGGAACAATCAATTTGAACATCTAAATATGCTCATAAGAAAATTGAATTGTGATAATAATTAACAGTTTAATATAGGCTAATAGAAGTGAGCTTATGTATATTGATACATTCTATATTGTTTTCATATTTTTAATATTAGAGGCTAAATACTCCAAAATTAACTATTTAAACAAGTTGAGATGAAGTTAAACATGTTTTCCTTACTTTCATGTAACAAATTTACATATTATAGGAAGTTGCTGACAGAATGTTAATAAATACAGTTTATAAACCTGTACGTGAAATGGCAATTAAAGATGAGGCACTCTAAGTCATATTCTCTACTTTTGGGGAAATGAGTTCTATTTGTCTCTGACTTGTTTTGTTCCTTGCAGATGAATCTGACCCACATGTAAGTTTAAGCATGATCAACGAAGGCCAATAAGCGCACAGATTAGGAAAATGATAGGATCATAGGTAATGGAGCAATGAGGGTTAGAGGGAGGCCAAATGATTGAACGGAGGCAATTAAGAAGGATATGATAGTTTTAATTTAACAAAGGACATGGATCATATCAGAACTGAATGGATGAAAAGGATTCAGGTAGCCAACCAAAAGTTTAGGATAAAGTCTTTGTTGTTGATGTTGTTCTTGTTGTATATGTTGTAAACAAATCTGACTCCTTATAGTTATAGCATACCATATCATGCCACTTCATCCAGGTGTAGCAAAATTTGGAGGCAGGCTTCATTGTTGTGCATGACCTAAAAGGTAGGTATCCATCCCGCCAACTAGAAGTCAAGATTCTATGCATTAGCCCTCTATTTATCATAGTAATCATAGGAATTTGGCATCAAGACATATAGGTTTAGGTTAGGTTGACGGCTTAAAAGTCACAAAATTTGGTCAACTGTCTGTGGAAAGCATTCTCAGCTCCGATCCATGCTTCATAGCCAACTCTATTTTGATAGAAAATAGTTACTCATGCTGTGTGATCATTTTTTCATCATTATATTTTTTACTATAGTATTGCAGGTGCAGTTGCAGAAAGGAAAACAGCATTAATAATAAATCTCACATGTAAGTTTTTTAGAGGAAAAATATATAGTAGGCAGTAAATATAAGATATTGATAAACTCTTCCCAGGAAAGAAAGCATCAAAATATTGATTTTTTGTACCTTAGTCAACAATGCTAAATCCAAGGAGCTAAATTCATCATATTTGAAGTCCTTCACTTGTTCAGGCTTGTAATAACTTTCCAAGGAAATAACTTCACAGCCAACTATATTTGCCACTTTACGAGCCAAGCTTGTTTTTCCAGATCCACTGGGACCTCCTATACAATTGTTCCAGAAACAAGGACTTGTAAGTTAGGAAATAAAACAAGTTACCAGCAAAATCAATATTTGAAGAATGGTTATTGGCCATCGTGAATTACAAGAAGTAATGAAACAAAGAACTTATATCAGTCCTAGCAAAGTTGCTAAACAGATACATCCTACCATGCTAAGACTTCGCTAGGAACCCAGAGAACTTCAAGCAGGTGTCAGCACAGGTGGCATAAAGGCTTGATCTAAAGTCAATAAATAAATTTCACAAATTTTACACCCTATATGCGGTCACAACCAAATTGTACCCTGAGAATATCCCTTTATTCATGGTCCCATACAGATGGATTAAAATTTTGCACAGTGCAACGGAAAGCACATCACTATGTCAATGCAAACTTTCAATGATGAAAAAAAGAATATATCCATAAATATGACCACCGTATGCTACTCTAGTCATAGTTATGAGCAGTTTTCAGGTGTTAGAATGAATCCATGTGGCCTTTGAACTAACAGACACTGAACAGCACATCCTGGTGTGAGATGCCCAGATTACGTTGCATGGTATCTCATATCCACTAAATATCTATCTGTTTAGTCCATTTGCCATCCTCTTCTGATCTATCGACCTATATCCTTGTCATGTCCCTTTGGCTCATTTACCCTTCCCTTGTATCGACCTTTTTCTAATGGAGTGTCATTCAACAAAAAAAAAATTAGGATCTTTAATGATTGCTTCCAGTTGGAACCTAGTACACTCTTAATTCAACGACTTAGTTATGCCAATGATGCAATTAGCATTCACTATGGGAAAAAAGGCACTGGGCTGAGCAAGTGGCTATGCTAGTACATGGTCAAGGATTCTTACTATCTTGATCCCTTATAAACCTTGGAACAGATTTATTCTCCGGATGCAGTTTAATAATGGTGACTAGCAGGAAACGATTTAGAGCAAACAAAAAAAGGTTCAGTCCAAGTCCTGTCCTACGGATCCAACACATTAAGATGGAACAAGAGATTAAGACAAACTACTTAATTAGCACATTCAGCTGTACTGTTGATGATATGATTCTAGGTATGAGAAGGTGCATCCATTACCAATGCCAACAATAACTGGGAATCCCTTGTTCTCCAACAATGCCTGAAAGAAAGAAAAAGGAAAGGGTATGAAGCACTATACTGTATGACTTATTTATTTAGACAGCAAATTAACACTAATATGAGGTTTTTTCACTTGTTTTACTATGATAATCACCTGAATAGCTTGAACAGAGAAAAACAACCCCCTATCCAAGTCATAGGAATCGGGCATGGGAACGAGTTGGATGTTACCCCTGAAAGCAGAAGAATCTGCAGTTGTGTCATAAGAGAAGTTTATAACTATAAAGTACATATTTCAGAATGTTTCCACGCAGGAATTAATATTATATAGTATTATAGAGCACACATTGATACTTGAGAAATACTGCGCAATGACACAGACAGTAACAGAATCTATTGTTTGAAAGAAACCAAGTTTAGTAAAAACCTGAAATAAATTTCCATTTTGGCAGTACAGGATTCATGCCAGATTTTGTTGGAGATCTAGTCCATGGCTGATTAAGATCCCCAAGCTTGTTGGACGTATTTGTGGATAAGCGAATTGGACGGGGGGCAGAAATGGTCCTTTCTTGGCTTCCAGCTGAAACTATACTAGACAAAGGTGGTGGAGTATTAACACGTGGTACACCTGCATTAACAATCAAGAAGATGATGTTCGACATGTAAACACATATGCAAACAAACATAGGCATTGAACTCTAGAGCTATTGAGAGGAACCTTGCTCACTTTAAAAGTACACCTCGGACCATAAAGCTTGATTTCTTTTCCTTTTCAAAAATTTAATACAATCTCACAATGGGGCTGTTTGGATTCAAGGAAGTGGGCGGAAGTGAGGAAGTGGGAAGTAGGTTTTTTTTCCTTTTGAAAAATGAGAATTTGTGTGCATCTTTTCCATTGGTAGTTGCGAAGTGGAAGTGGAAAAGTATATATTGCGTTTTCCGGTGTTTAGTTAGTAATGAGAAAGTGGAAGTGGAAAGGTTGACCATAAAGTTGACCGTAAAATAATATTAAATAAAAATTAAATATGAAAAAAATTGAACTGTAATTAGAATGCAAGTAAGATTTACATGACCATAAAATTAACTGTTTTGAGTTACAACTTATTACAAATGAGATTTACATGACCACAAAATTAACTATAGCACCCTGAAAGTGAGGAAATGATTGTGTAAAAAGGAAAGGAGAAAAGAAAAAGGGGGTTTTCCATTTTCCTTTTCCGGTGTTTGGATGGACAACGGGAGTGGGAAATGACACTTCCCACTTCCTCACTTCCGCCCACTTCCTTGAAGCCAAACAACCCCAATAACAAAATGCAGACAGTGGTCTATACTTCGTAGTTAAGGGTTTTCAGATTTGTTAAATGGAGATCCATCGAATGGATAATCATGCAATATGAACTCATCCTATGGATGGATTTAAATCCTCAAAATGCACTGCAATCAAGAAAGCAATTGCCAAGAAAGTAATTGAACATTAGAAGAATGGCACTTAATTCAAATCTCTCCCTATCCTAACAAAGAAAAGGAAAAATTTTAATTACAAAGCAAAGGACTCCGGTAAACACCTATAAAAACATAGGTAATGTAAAATTGCAAAAGTTACATGGAGCTGAAACTCCATACTATATGGCTGTAGAAGTGACGAGCATAGACTAAAAAAAAGGTTTTAACATTTAAAAACTTTTTGAAGATATATAGTAATTCGAGTTAACATGAGAGGCAAAATTGAACCAATAATGTGTGTGCGTGTGTGTTGATAGAAAGATAGCTTCTTCTTCTTTTCGCGCGGGGCGGGGGAGGGGGAGCCTAAAAATAGACATTATATCTTTTTCGTCTCTACATCAAGTAGGCGCAAAATGGACAAATGAAAAATAGTGAAGCTATTTAGGTCAATTAGAATGTTCAAATTCCAATAAAAGTAGGAGTAAACGCTATATAGTTTTTAGATCATGAAAGAAAGAAGGTTTGGATCAACAGTTTGTACAGTCCAAACCTAGATCTAATCAACGCTATTTTCAGCTGTCATTTTGTGCTAGTTGACACAGAATAGGGCCCAAATTCAATTGATCTTAGTTTTTAGGCCCTCTCGAAGATTCAGATCTACTTCTGAGTGGAGTGGATTTTTTTTTCCAGTTGAATAACCTATCAAATGGGAAGGTGTTGACTCCAAATCCTTACAAATGAAAACAAGTTTTTCTCCCTCCATGTACATGTATATACACTAGACTTGAACCAGAAGAATTTGGCTCCAAATCCTTTGAAAAGTAGCCACCTCGCTCCCCAACCCCTCAACTCCCCTGGGTGGGGGTATGTGTGTTGAGTTGGACTATTTTCTATAGTATCCAAGATGTCGATACTATTATAACCCTAAATTCAAAATTCAGCCTTTCAAATTGAAAATTTGTGTCATTGGATAATACACAAAAACTACCTATAAGCGAAAATTCAAATGATTTCAATATATTTCATACATGCATCAAGCGGTGAATTAATAATCAATTATATGTAAATTTTGAAATGTTGATTTTGTAGACATTTATGCATGAACAAAACACAGAATTTTTTTTCTACATAGTTTGTGTATGAGATCACATCTAACAGCATGCTTCATTTTCGAAGGTCTAAATTTGGTGTGATAGTATATGAATTTGGATACTATTAATATAGCACAGCCCAGTTACACACACACACACACACACACACACACACACATAATGTTTGAGCAGGAAGTTATGAATTTATGATGAGAGAGTACACATTGGTTACATCTATAAAAGCACTCAAAGATCACCCCTTGTACCAACCCCCAACACCCTTGATACATCACCCTTGTAAACGTGATTACACATATATCGCTCTTGCATCACTCAGATTAATCCAAAAGGTGCTAATTCTTAAGACACAACCTCAATATCAACATTTCATAGTAGGTTCACCATCAAATGATCACACGCGCGCGCATGCACAACAACAACAAAAAAGCCTTTTCTCGATTTTGGGGTCAACAGACATAAATCACTTTCTTTCATTCAGCTTTATTAAGGGCCAACAGCTGAGGAAAAATGAAGCATTACTATATCCTTCTTATTTGCTCCCATCCAAGTTTGTTGGCGCACTTATTGGCCTGTGTTGCACATTCCAATTATATCAACAAAATTCTCTTATTTTATCCTTAATAAGAGTAACATTTATCTTTTTGCGGGTGCACTCATTTCTTATCCTCTCTTAATGTATTCACACTCCCACACATGAATATATGTATGTATATATGTACATGCGAGCGCACACACGAGTTGGGCCACAAGCTTTTTATTAAATCTAATCTTGTAGATTTAACACATCTCCCACCCTGTGTTATGAGATTTGTGTAGGAAAAAATTTTAAATAGAGAATAATGTAACGGGAATAATGCAGTGGTGGGTCATAAGTGAATCTGTGATAGTGACATGCGATGGAGAATGTGTTAAATCTACATAAATAGATTTAATGGGCAACATGCAGTTTATCCATCTATACAAGTATGTGCATATGGACGTGGATGTGGAAATGGAAAAGGGTAATGATGTAACACAGGTGGACCACAATCACCTTCAAGCAAATAGAAAATGAAACTAGGGTTTTGAAAGAAAGAAAATAAGAAATGAGAATTTGGGTTTAAGAAAATAATAAATTTGGGCTTTGCACCCCTTGCACCACGGGTTTCACACCCCAATCTCAAGAACTCGAGAGCTCAAAAAACTTTAACAGTTAATCATTGCCCACCTTATTCATTGAGTTGAGCCTCTTTAAATAGGCTACTACAAAAGCAAAATTCTCCATCACAAGCGATGTGGAACTAAATAATAAAAACTTACAATAAAAACAAATAAAAGACTACAATAAAAAGCAACTAAAAGTGATTCCCATTAATTCTCCGACTTGAAAGCATTCATCTTCGGTGAATGCAGTAGTAAGTAGCAAGGCAAGCACAACGGGTTGAACCTCATCACACATCCTCAATCAAGTCAAGGTGGTGGCCGGAAAAATAGCACTGACGCGTCATAGCTGAACTAAGGTGGTGGAGGCGAAACTGGTTTCTGTGACAGATCGAATGTGAAGGATGGTAGGTCGAGCCAATCACAGATAGCAGACAGATGTGAATCATCCATGATGAAAACTGAACTGACTGTACTTTGTACCATAAGTAGCCTGATCTCTTATGAACATGTCTCTTTGTAGACATATCTGCAAGGGGTCGTACTCTTCGGGTGATCTCAATAATAATGAGATCCTCATAGCTGCCAAAGATGGTTTTAGCTCCATAGTAAGACTGGAAAATCTATAAGGGTCTCAACTCAATATGCAGCTCTACAACTTCCAGGGGGTGTGAGAAAATCTTTTCTTGCAGTGACACCAACTCAACAACTTCTGGCTTTTCATCAAATTCTGGCTCTAGTTCTGAATCTTCAACAACTTCTACCGCCTTGCTTTCTAGAATCTTCACCATATTCGCGAGGATCTCCTTACATTTAGCGATCAGATCGTTGAATTGTGGCCTCTCGAGGTATGGAGCATTCTAAGTACGAAGAAAATCTTGTAAGACAAATGAATCTCGACAGTCGATATGACTGTCTTCTCATCACTAATAAGCTTCTCCAGCCAGCTTCAATTGCGCATAATGGCACTTCTGCACAGGTGTCAAGGAGAAATAACTGAAAAAATCATCAATGTGATTTTCTCACTTTTCATACCCATCATGATCATTAGAACCCCGAAAATATGAGAAAACTGCATACATGTCCCTTTCAACCTGCTTTTCATCACCCTCAATATTTATATATTTACCACAAAAGTAAAACTCCATGATTAAAATTCAGTGCATAAAGATCAGAGGTTACCTAAGAATCTCAGTGGCTCGAACTGGAGTCAAATCAGGCTGAAAATATGGTCTGAAACGCTGATTTTTCTGCTGCAGGAACAATACTGGCACCAAACACGAGCTCGTGGAGGTCGGATCTACTGCTCAAGTGTTAGAAAATCTTTTCAGTGGCTACGGGGCTCAATCACGAACCCAACGCTTCGAACAGAACTCGAAATGGACTCCGAACGGGCAAGAAACGTGTTCTAAACTGAGAATGTGTTATTGCAGACTGAACCGATTCACTAAGTCAACTCAGTGAGTTGAACCGCCGAGTTGAATAA
Source organism: Agave tequilana (assembly GCA_038442645.1). Lineage (NCBI taxonomy): Eukaryota > Viridiplantae > Streptophyta > Magnoliopsida > Asparagales > Asparagaceae > Agave > Agave tequilana. The sequence goes on along the minus strand of JAVJIF010014438.1, from coordinate 135,966 downwards.
CTGAGTCAGCTTGGGTTCAATCTGATTGAGTCGGCTGGTCTAACTCAGTTGGGTCGGATCGCGTCAGGTTTGTAGTCGGGTTTATGGATCCGACTCAAAATTAAACCCACTGGTTAACACCTGCGGATCGGGTTGGGTTTACAATTCAAACCCAAATGGCCCTCTTAAATCCCCCTTTCTGCCTCGCTACTTGAAACTAGAGTTGCTAATGAGACCATGATGATGACGGGGATGTCGGTTGCTGATCGGAGTCGGATACCTTACTAGAGGTCTAGGTGACTATGATAATGGTTTTGATGATGATGAAGAGAGGTAGCGGCGGTGGCTTGCAAAGGTGGCGGCGGCAGTTGAAAGATGATGGCTTCATCTGACCTCATCGGCGGCGAAGACAATGAGACTGGTGGTGATTCCCCGACTGGGTTGCGGAGGCGTCGAAGATTTGTGGGGGTGCTCAAAGACGAGGAGGGTGAAGATGATGGCAGTGAGATCTATCCGATCAGATCTAACAGCGAGGCTTGTGGCGACGGTGAAGCAATCAGCAAGGGCGAGGGGTTCTGATGGAGATGATGATGGGTTTTGAGGGAGGTAAAGATGAGGGAGAAGTAGAAGATGTCGATGGTGATGAAGATGATGGTGAAGATGGGGAGTGGTCAGTGGGCGGTGGGTTGGTGGCGGCTGTTGATGGAGATAGTGGTGGCGTCGGATGATGGGTTTGGGTTGGGATTTGGAGGAAGGGGAAAGGAGAGAGGGAGAAGATGAACAGGAGACTATGGAAATATTTGGGATTTTTTTGTTTTCGGAGAAGGAAGATGTACAGTAAAGGATTGGATTTTAGGGGGATTTTCGGGGACTTTTGCTATAGTATTTTTTTAATAGAGCTAGAGTTTTATCTAGATCTAGGGTTTGATAGAGGGACTAGAGTCTGAAGAAAAAAGGGATAAAAATTTTAAAGGAGATTGGAGCAAAAGCTCTAATAACAAACTAATGTAACACAGGTGGATCGCAATCACCTTCAAGCAAATAGAAAATGAAACTAGGGTTTTGAAAGGAAGAAAACAAGAAATGAAGATTAGAGTTTAAGAAAATGATAAATTTGGGCACCCCTTGCACTAGGGCGTCAACACCCCTATGCCACGAGATTCACACCTCAATCTCAAAAACTCGAGAGCTCAAGAAACTTTAACTGAAAATTTTTTATTTAATCATTTTTTATCTTATTCATTGAGTTGAGCCTCTTTAAATAGGCTACTACAAAACAAAATTTCTCATCACAAGCGATGTGTGACTAAATAATAAAACCTACAATAAAAATAAATAAAAGACTACAATAGAAAACAACTAAAAGTTATTTCTGTAAAAGAATATAACCCTTGAAGTACGATTTATTAGAGAGATTTCATCTCAATATATAGAGATTACAAACGGGTATTGGGCTATGATAATGTAAACCCAATTACCTTATTATCTATCTAAACTAACACTACTCTTCAAACTGGAGCATAGATATCTAACATGCCCAGCTTGTTACATAAATTAGAAAACACCTAGGATGAGGCAACTTTGATAAGAAGATCTGCTAACTGCATCGAAGGTGTGAACCAGAAAGCAACCACCTTCTTGTTCAACGCATCTCTGACAAGATGACAGTCAACCTCAATATGATTGGTCCTCTCATGGAATACCGGATTATCGGCAATGTAGATAGCTGAATGGTTATCACAATGCAGAGATATGGGTCCAGGCTGTCTAAAATCAAGCTCCATCAGTAGATTCTTTAGGCAAACCATCTCACACGCAGTGTGAGCTATAGCTCTATACTCAGCTTCTGCACTTGAGCGAGACACTACATCTTACTTTTTGCTCCTCCAAGTCCCAAGATTTTCTCCAACAAAAGCATAATACCTAGTAGTAGACTTCCTATCTCCACTGTCACCAGCATATCCTGAATCAGAGTATTCAGAAACGTGTACATGTCCATAATTCTGATACAACAGGCCTTTCCCTGAAAACCTTTTGATATAAGCCAAAATTCTTAGTGCAACTGACCATGAGCCTATGTAGGTTCATGCATGAACTTACAGTGCACCAACAGCAAAGATTATATCTGGTCTAGTAACTGTCATATAAATCTTCCCAATCAATCTCCTATACCTTCCTGAATCATCAAGTGGATGGCTGTCATCAAACCACTAGTCCACATTGGCTTCTATTGGAGTGCTAGCAGGCTTGCACCCCAAAAGTCATGTTTCCTCCAGAAGATCCAAAGCATACTTTCGTGAGAAAGAAGTATACTATGTTTTTGATGCGCAATTTCAATTCCTAGAAAGTATTTAAACCTTCTCATGTCCTTGGTCACAAAATGACGCTTAAGATACTCCTTTGTCTACAATAGCCCTCCAAGATCATTGCCAGTTAGCAAAATATTATCAGCACACGTCATCAGAACTACAATACCAGACTTTGTGCGCCGAACAAAAACAGAGTGGTCTGAGTGACATCGGTGAAAACCAATGCCAGAGATGGTAATGTTAAATTTCTCCGACCACGGCCTTGGACTCTGCTTGAGACCATATATAGCCTTTTTTAGACGAGACCTCATTCTCCCCCTAAGCAACATAACCTGAAGGTTGCTCCATATACACTTCCTCCTGAAGGTCACCATATAAGAAGGCATCCTTGACATCCAGCTGACACAAGGGTCATGACAAGTTAACAGAAAAAGAGAATATGATCCTCATATAATTCATTCGGGCAAAGTGCGAGAACGTTTCAAAATAATCTATGTCATACATCTGAGTATAACCTTTGGCCCAAGTCTGGCCTTATAGCGATCCACTAATCCATCTGGGTGATACTTTAAAGTATAAACCCAGCGACATCCCACAACAACAGCATCTGGGGGTGTCGACGCCAACTCTCAAGTTCCTAAAGAAACGAGAGCACCCATCTCCTCATTCATGGCCCGCTTCCAGGAAGACACCAATAAAGCCTCCTCACAAAAGTTGGTATAGACACAGAAGATAAGGATAGAGCAAACTGACGAAACTGTGGGTTAAGATGGTCATAGAGAACAAAATTTGAAATAAGATGATCAGTGCAAGATCGTTTACCTTTTCAAAGGACAATGAGAACATCAAGATCAGAGAAAGGTGTTGATGGTTGAATAGGAGGACCGTCTACCAGAGAGGGATTGACAGGAACTAATTCAGAGGCAGGAACTTTTTGACGATGAGTGTATACGATTCGGAAATCCTTAACTGGTGCTCGTACCTGGTGTTGATGCATGTGGGTGTGAAATGTCTCCAAGTGGCACTCGCAAAGAATCAGCGAAGCAAGTGCAACCAAAGGCACAGATAATGGAAGAGGAACAAACGCAGATGCAGTACCAGAAACCGATGTAGAGAAATATGAAAAGACTCAAAGAACGTGACGTCGGCAGACACGAAATACTTTTTCGTAGAGAGATTGTAACATCGGTATCCTTTTGAGTTCGAAAATATCCAACAGACACATTTGATAGATTTAGGAGACAATTTGTCTAACCCAGGAGATAAGTTCTGGACAAAATAAGTACAGCCAAATACCCGTGGAGTCATGGAGAACACACTTTTGTGAGGGTGGAGACAAGAGAATGAATTTTTTTCCACCAAAGACAGATGAGGGCATCCTATTAATCAGATGACAAGCACTTAATACAGCGTCAGACCATAAATATTTGAGAACATCCATATGAAATATTATGATCCTAGCAACATCCAGAATATGTCTATGTTTGCGTTCAGCAATTCCGTTTTATTGAGATGTATGAGAGCAGGATGTCTGGTGAATAATCCCATTTCTCAAATACAAGATAGACATCATTTTTAACATACTCCAAGGTATTGTCAATCAAAAGCTCAGAATGGAAGTAGAAAAGTGATTTTTTATTTCATTGAAGAAGAGTTCAACTACATTAGAAACTTTGGACCTCCCTTTTAGTAAATACAACCAAGTTATGCGAGAGAAATCATCAACAAAGAGAAGAAAATATCTAAAATCTTTTATTGAAAGGACACAACTGGGACCCCAAACATCGGAGTGGACTAGCTCAAAAAAAGATATACTACGACTAATGACTCGACTTGGATAGGTAACACGATGATGCTCACCTAACTCATAAGACTCACATCCTAAAGAAGAAATAAAAGACGCAACAGGGATGACAGATCTAAGCTTTTGCACCGAAGGATGACCCAAGCGCCAGTGCCAGAGTAGAACAGGATCAGGCTGATCTGCAATCAAGCTGGTAGGGATCACTCTATCATCCAAATAGTACATGCCTCCTCGTTCACGTCCCGAACCAATCCTCCTCCCAATTGATAGGTCTTGAAAGACACAATGAGAAGGGAAAAAGGTGATTTTACAGTTATTTTGCTTTGTAAATTGACTGATAGATGACAAGAAATTTTAGAACATATAGGACATCAGTAAGTGTTAAGGATGGAGTAGCATGAACAACCTCATTGCCAATACAGGTGAATGGGAATCATCAGTAATTTTAACAGAATGATAGGTATTTTACAGGTTTAATGACATAATTTTTTCTTTAATACATGTCATGTGAAATGAGGCTCCTGAGTTTAAAATACAAGGCTTTAAGAAGAAGCAGTATAGGCATGCATACCTGAAGATGATGCATGAGTTGCTGAATGATTGTTCTGAGAGAACTCTAGCTGACATAGTCGATCATATTCCTCATGTGATAGTATAACAATAGAAGAACCAGAAGACCCAGGATGAGAAGATGAAGTATCAGGAGTATCACGTCGGGCATGAGAATTAGAATCAGCTAATTATGCCCATTCTGGTTGACCAAACTTTGTCCAACACTTCTCAGAGATATTGTTATTCCGACCACAGTGCGTACAATGCCCGGGTCCCTTATCAGACGCATTCAGTCATCCAAAAGGAACATTGCGTCCCGCGCCAAATGAACCACGTCCTCTTCCAAAGTCGCGACCACGACCTCTACCATGTCCAGAGTATATGGCGGACTGATGAATAGAAGATGCAGAATCAGCTCTAGTAGAACGACGTGACACTGGAGAAAGTGACAGTCAACGTAAGAATACTATATCCTCTCAGTATCTAACCTCGCACATAAGATCTGAGTGTAGGACTTAGGTCAGACAAAAACTTCGACACTGCGAGATCCTGATGATACCCCGCAATGTCGCTGCATCGCTTACAGCAGGTTAATGCATCTCCAACTCATCAACCAAACCCTTGAGTTTTGCATAGAACTCAGCCACAGACTTATCTCCCTATTTAGTTCAAACAGGCGCTCATATATTACAAAGACCCTAGAAGGATTCTTTTCATTGTCATACATCATCTTCAGGGTATCCCACATCCCCTTAGCAGTAGTTAGAAATATGATATTGTCATTGATCTTCTCCTCCAAACTGTTGAGCCAAGTCATAACAGAATAATCTCCCGTAAGCTAGGTCACATAAGTGGGATTTGTAACAGTCGGTGGAGACTGTAGTAGATGAGCCAGCTTGCTCTGAACACCAATGAATATGCGAAACACATGAGCCCATAACAAGTAATTAGATCCATTCAACTTCATTGTAGTTCCCAACATCGTCTTGAGTATAGAAGTCTCAACTAACGGTGATGAGATCAGAGTGGAGGAAGAACTCATATCACTCGACATCACAGCCAATCAAGGATAAATACCATAAGCAAGCAGTAATAGTCAGACAGCAAATCAGATTATTCCTGATTTAATATCCAGAGGGAAGCAAGGATAGGCAGAACGAAAAACATAAAAGTAGTTAAAAACCAGACTAGATCAGATTAGATAAGAGTAAGCATAAAGATAAGCCAAAGCAGATCATAACAATGAAGCATGAAGCTTCAGAAAATAACCTGAAAGGCAGAGTCTATGAAGACTCAGAGATAGTCTAGAAAGGCTTAGCATAGTCTATGAAGACTCAGAGATAGCCTAGAAAAGGCTTAGCATAGTCTAAAGACTCAGACATAACCTTAAAAAGGCTTAGCAGAGTCTATGAAGACTCAGAGATAGCCTAAAAAGGCTCAAAGATAGTCGTGTTCAAAAAACAGATCAGAACAGAGCAAAAACATATCAAAAACTGATCCAGAGCATCTTTAAAAATAGATCCAGAACATCCAGAACATATCCAGACTTGCAACAGAGTGTGCAACAAGTAGAGGATGTTGCGGCTGGCTGGGGAGAGCAGGGGATGCGGCAGGGGGTGCGGCAACAAATTTGTGTAGAGGAGAAGGGGTGCGTCAGGGCAAATCTGGGTTGGACTTGGTGCGACAGCAGATTTGTGTAGAAGGGGAGAAAGGGAGTGTGGCAGGGCAGATCTAGGTTGGGTTGCGGATGTTGCAGAAGTGCAAAGCAGAGAAGATGCAGCAGGGTAGGGTTGGGGTGGGGTGGGGATGCGGCAACAGTGCAAGGCAGAGAAGAAGGGGGTGCGGCAGCAGGTGGGGGTGCGGCAGCAGGTGGGAAGAAAAGAGGAGAAGATGATGAGGTTAGGATTTTGGTGATATGTTAGAGAAGATGATGACAGCTAAGGTTTTGGTTGCTCTGATACAATGTAAAAGAATATAACCCGAGAAGTATGATTTATTAGAGAGATCTCATCTCAATATATAGAGATTACAAACGGGTATTGGGTTATGGGTAATGTAAACTCAATAACTCAATTACCTTATTATCTATCTAAACTAACAATTCCTATCAGGTAATGTTAGGAGTGCCCATAAAGCAACCGTTATGAATGCCCATGACGCAAGACGAAAGATGAAAGCTAGGGTTTATGGTGGGATTGGGGAAGAACTCTAGGGTTTGTAGAAATCAAGAAAAAGAAAAGGATTAGAGCTTCACACTCAAAGACCCATGTAAATCGCTCACTTTATGCATCACACAAAGATTTCAAAGAACCATAATTAGGGTTTCAATTTCTCAATAACCCATTCATTAATTCTCAAATAAAATCATAAAAGAGTATTATAGACAAAGGTCGTGTGCACTACTCATGCCTCAATAAAATAAAATAAAATAATAATAAAAGAACTACTCCTAATCCAAATAAAAGACTACTACTTCAATTAGATTCAACTCGGCTTTTTCGTCTCTTGCGCGAATAAGTAGTCCAATAGCTCGTTGGATCGTCAAAGTCCTCGTCATATCTCCCTGGTTGGAGAAAAGTCGTCCTCGAGTTTTAAAATGTGATATCACGAAAAATCTCGAATGTAAAGGTTGGATTGGATGTTGGTCATTGTTTTGATAGCTATGGACTACAGCAAATCCCCATTTCTTGTAAGACAGCCTAGTCAAAAAGACTTGAAAGAAATCATACCCATTTGGCAATATCAACATGAAAGGCTGAGTTGAAGATTTTTTGGACAAAGTGACCAACTTTGACTATAGTGGCACTGGCTCAAGCTCTGGTTCAGGCTCGAGCTTTAGATTTAGTTCTAACAGTGTCAATGTGAAAAGTTGGGATGAAGTGATCGATGTCATTCATAGTAATGTTGGAATTGTTGAAGGTGATACCAATGACACCTTTGAGCATCAAAGAAGATGTAAGCAACAGTTGTCCTTCAGTTCTCTGCAGACATCGTCACAGACTCAGATGGTGGTTGAATTCAGAAATCAATAATTGGGCCTTCATACCCAAGTGAATCGCACACTCACTTTATGCATCGCACATAAAGATATCAAAAACTGAATATAAACTCTTACCAACGGGTCTAAAATGAGTCGAATTAGAATTGCAGCAATTCGAATCCGAGTTGTGATAAGCTTAGCGATATCAAACGATGGGGTTGGGTTGCAGCAAGGATTAGAGAAAGAGAGAAAGAGAAGGAAAAAAGAAAAGGATTAGTTTTTTATGTCAGTTAGTGTTCACATGAATAGTAACACTGTGGTATTGTTCACATTGAACAGTTCATTTTTTTTTGTCAATCAAAGAAAGCTACATGATTTTGGATCTAGGGCTTTTATTGGATTTTGTTGAGATCGGGATTTTACCTCCGAAATCAAATTTGACGCTCAACCGAAGGGGAAATTAGGTTTTTTGGTTTTTGGAGGAAATCAGATACCAAATTTGATACATAATAGAAGATGAAAGCTAGAGTTTGTGGTGGGATTGGGGAAGAACAAATCTAAGATTTGTGAAAATAAGGGAAAAGATAAGGATTAGGGCTCACACCAAGGTGAATCGCTCACCCATTTTATACATCACACAAAGATTTTAAAGAACCACAATTAGGATTTCAATTTCTCAATAGCTCATTAACTAATTCTCAGATAAAATCATACAAGAGTATTTATAGACAAAGGTCACATGCAATACTCGTGTCTCAATAAAATATAAGAAAAACTAATAAAAGAACTACTCCTACTCCTAATAAAAGACTACACATACTCCTAATAAAAGACTACTAATCAAATTCTACTCGGGTTTTCCGTCTCCTGCGCGAATAGGTCTTCTGATAGCCCGTTGGATCGTCAATGTCCTCATCAATTATAGGGAACCCTATTAAACCATTTGTATGTTTGATTTTGTTTCTTTTACTCCAAACAAATAATACTTTATAGTAAAGGTTCGAGATAACTCATTCATTAATTGCTAACATTAAAGCCTAACAACAGCAAATTATAAAGATGTTTGTTCCCACTTGCTCTAAACAAAAACTTACCCCCCCCCCTCCTCTTCCCACTCCCTAATCTAACTTCTCTCATTATCCTGACTAATGGCCTAACTAACTGATAAATCTGTTTGTTGGAAAAAGATTAAATTTTTTTTCGAATGAAAAGATTTTACAGTTTATTTATTTTCACAGCATTCTCAGAAGTGATTAGCCAAATTTAGAATCAAAAGAACTTGTAGATTAGAGAGAGAGAGAGATTAAGTTGCACCACCACAAGCTAGAGGTTGCCATATCCATGTTCAACGTGTATTCGAACCAACATATGCAAGATACCTGGCGGGCATGCGTTGGACACAACCTACATGCATCAAAGCCTCAACCCGGCTAGGGAACAGCGAAACTCGGGATGGATGGTCTCTAGTTTTCATAATTTATATGATCGAGAAATTAAAGTTTATATGACTTTACATTAATACAATTTGTTGTTATGAAGCTTCATGTCTTATCCTCTTTTTTTACATACATAAATATAATATTATTTCATTGTTGTGTCCACTGTGTATTAGCATCCTAAGGTTTTTTATGCTCATGTATCATGTTTGTGTCCCATATATTGTGTGTGTGCAACATAATAGAGAGATAGGTTGTTCTCAATAAAAAAAATTAGGAATAAAAGTACCTAATTTCTAGGGGAAATCAGAACATTTCTAGGGGAACTAGAACTAGGTGGACAAGATAGAGACAGCTTCTGGAATCTGGCTATCGTGTCAATAACATACCTTGTCTCAAGGACAAATTACCTGAAACCTGTAAGGTGACGACTGACGACAATAAGATTTGATACAATAAACCTGTTCGTCTTTGAGGCATAATATAAGCTAAAGAACTAATCTGACACACATTCGACAATGTGTAACTGTTATAGTTAGGTAATAATGAAGATCCAAGATGATAAGAAGAATATCACAGAAATGATGATGTTAAGATTAACAAGGTGTAAAGCAAGAGTTATCTTAAGGGATGAGCACATCAAGGGTCTAGAAGATGGCCCTGATGAGGACATTATGATGATGGAAGGCCAAACGGAGGAATATCCAGAAGAACCCAGTAATTTAAGGGATTTTCTGCTGAAAAATCAGAAACAAAGGTAAAAAACGCAACATATCATGGATATTGATAGAAGTTTTAAATTTTAAGAAGCTGCACATGACACTGGGCATTGTAAAGAGGGAGGTAAAGATTGGTTAAGCACTCGAAGGTCTGAATCATTTAGTCGGGACAGAGTTGCATGAATATGATTATGATTATAGACAAAACCATACATGCACGCAAAGATACGCCATGATACATTGTTTCTAAATAGATGAACGAATTTATCGACACCAAAAGTACCAGGATTGCCATATACCTTTGGCTTCCAGTATCATTTCCAAGTATGACTTAGTGTTCCATGGACCTTTAATGCCCAACCTGCAAGCTTCTGCTCCAATTACCTGTTTCCAGGAAAGAATATGAACAATAAAATCTTTGAAACTTATAAAGTCAAATGTTTATAGGTTGAACTTAGAACTTCGAAGTGGTTCGAGAAATGGTATATTGTGGGGCTGCAAGATCAGTGTTGTCATGAGAATCACCCAAGACAAGAAGATCAAATCCCTTCTATTAACAAACAAGTGAGAGAGGCATCATTGTGCACCTTATCTGACGAAATATTGGGTTCTACATGTAAATAGTGATTTTATCATATTATTGTCCAATCAGCTAAAATGGCATACATACCCCAGTCATACAGTAATACGTACCTAAATATAAATTAATATAATCAAATATAGAAGTAAAATAATTCCTCTCCAACTATTAGACTTCCAGTCCCAATACTTCATAAATAAGTTGGAAGCATTAACGACTAAAGCAAATAGCCTGCCATTTGCAGACATAACCGCAGACCTTGTTCCTTCCAATAAGCATATTGGCCCTCATCTAAGTTGGTATCTCGGAGAATTATGCATTCACAGATTAGCGAATGTGGGATTACACTGTCAATGTTTCAGGTTAAAGAAGAACGCTCAACTTGGTGACAGGTCATTTTTCCTTATCTTCATTTTCTAATCTATTGATGACTTTCTAATTAAACCTTTCATCTGAATAAAACCATTACATATCAATAAGCATTCAAGCTTCTCATCACTTTTCTCAGCATGCAGCTATTCCATGCGAGTTCATTTATTTTCTCCATTTGCCATGACCATAAACTCAAGTTATTAGGTGAAAGAAACGTTGCTAACATGAAAACTTAAGGGTCTTCACACAATAGGGGTATTGTTTTACCTCCTTGAGGCCTTGTTTGGCAAGTGGAGTTAGCTCAAGAATTGAGCTAATTGCGACTAACTCTTATCAAATGACCAAAATTTGACAAGAGTTAGCAAGTCATGATAAAAATGGAATTAGCCCAAAAACACCCTCAAAACCACTTTGAAATCCACTCAATTCTCCAAATTCAAGAATTGCTAATTCCACCATAAATTTGAAATTAGCCCCTCTTTCTCAACTCCTAACTCTAGCTAGATCAAATTCCAACCAAACAACTAAAAAATATATAATTCCTAACTCCTTGTATCTCTTCTTCCAAAGCACTAAAACCCAACTTCTAACTCCACTTGCAAAACACAACCTGAGAGATCCTAATCAGCTGTAAGTGGGTGTTATAAATTTAATCTCCTTTTGATGCTTTTGTGAATCTGAAAACGTCTATTTGCTTACCTTGTGCAGAGTCTCCAGTAGCTTCCTTTCCTTTTCTTACCTTATCTTGGAACTTTGAACTAAACATCCAACTACCATCTTGTGACTTGGTGACACACAGGAAATAACAGAAGAAAATATGCTCATCTCTCAAGAGCCGAAGCACAAGTCATGTAATGTCAGCTACAAAAAAGAGGCAATGGCTCCAAAAGCTTTCTCCGATAGGAAGATTTAACTTTACCATGCTTAGTGCAGTTATGAATGTCAGAGTTTTGATGTTTCCCGACAAGACATAAAAGATTAGTGATCACTTTTTTTCACCAATTATCAATCTCGCTTATATAATATATGTCTATTATGCAAACATTTTATTACTACAAAGACTTGCATTAGTGGCAATAGAGGAAGAGTCAGCACCTTTCTATTGTCCTCCCTTTTTCCTTTTTACCTGTGTGCATGCGTTATGTGGTGCAGGTTGTTGTTGTTTTTTTTTTTTTTTTTTTTTGGGGGGTGGGGGGGGCGCACTATGGTGAAGTTGCAATTCTTGAAACTTATGTACATATATGTTTATGTTTAATATAAATTACATATCATTTGATTATAATTTTTCAGTTGATTACTCTTAAAAAGGACCAAGGCCTCCATGAAAATTTTGTACCAGAGTTACCACATATATTATTCACTTTATTACAATAATGTTAAATATCTGATAATAGTGATTTGCAAGTTATGAGTTTTCCTACTAGAATTCATAAGTTCAATAATTACTGCAGAAGCTTATATTAGAAAAATGAGCAGACTCAAATGAATTTTCCAACAGATGGAAAACCACTTACGTAAGTCATTAATCAATAATGGAGTTATATGTAAAATGTAATTCTCTTTAAAATTATAAATTGTAGAAGGTAGACAGTAGCACAAAGCATAATTTACTTATCAACAATTAGATGTAGAATGTTGGAAAAGAAAATGTTTTGGTGATTATATTGTTGGAATGTAACTTTATCAAAATTGTGTGAAAGAATGAGTGTATAGTCCAATTAGAAGGATGATTTATAGAATCAAACGTGTGGTCAAAGTGGATTAGTTCTTCACTTCTTCTCGGGTTTCATATGATCATAATAGCACCCATGGAATTGAAGGGAAAATTCTTCAAGACAGTTATAAGACCGTAATGCATTGTGGGTCAGAATATTCGGCAGCTAAGAAACAACATATACAATAAATAAGTGTAATAGAAATAAGAATGTTGAGATGAATGTTATTAAAGACATTAGGCAACACATAAGGTAGTCCAGCTACATCTTCAATTGTCCTATAGCTTATGGAGTCGAGGACTACTTAGCCGCCTTGACTAAATCGGGTTCACGTCACGTTACATCTTATGTTATATTAAATACTATCTACAAGACTACATCTTTAGTGTTCTGAGAGAGGCCGATTATGTTATTAAAGACTATCTACAAGAATACATCTTTAGTCTTCTAATAATGAAACTTTATAAAAAAAATTCTAATATCTTAATTAGACCATTAGTTATTATCTACTACTTATTCATCAAGCATGACTTGGTTCAAGGAATACTACATTTCTAATCAGAACTTCAATCTATACATAAGCCAGACCCTTTTCTTTTGGAGAAACTAAGCCCTACATTCAGGGAAGAAACATAAAGGAGGAACTAACTTCTTGAGAGAATTGAAACCACAGCCCTCCTACAATACAAGTGTCATACCACCTTACCTAAGTTCATCAAAGAAAAAGAAACCCGCTACGCACTAATAGATCAATAAGTTCTATAAAGGAGTTAAAATTTTATGTCAAAGGGAAACCTAATTTTAATCAGTAACAAGCTGAAGAATGAAAGGAATAAGGCTCTAACACAATGAACAGGTACAACTAAAATAAGTTTATTAATTTTATATACTGTAGCAATTATTGATAGCCCTCACCATGCTAAATAACTAAATTAGAATGTTTCTATCCGGTATTAAGGAATTCATACCTTCCTGCTGGTACCCTTCAATACCAGGAATGTCTCATTGAGAGTGTCGATGCTTTCAAGTGCCAGTAATATTTGACCATTATGAACTGATGTACATGAACGCTTGTAACTTACAACAACATTGTATCCCAGAGCAAGCAACCCACCTAAAGTAGTCCGCCCGACCTGCAGTCAATGACAAACAAGAAGTGATAAATAAAGTATGCATTTAGAAAGGTGACATGGTTCAGAATTGAAATTTACCAAAATATAAAAAAGACTAAAACATATCACTATCTTCATTTTCTTAACAATTTGATGTGCAGAATAATAGTGTTTAAAAGTACACACAGGAAACAGCTGCATGCAATGGGAGATTAGAAGACATGTGCAAGAAATAACCCAGTCACATTCAACTGAAAAAGCAGGGGAAACGAGCACAGACATAATGACATATTATAGTGTGTGAGAGTGCATGCCACAACAACATATTGGTGAATATTCAACCAAGTTAAATTAAGCACTCTCAGTTGTTGGACAAAATGGACAGTGATGTAACATCTTAACTAACCCACTACTCTACTCTGGTTGCTATTTTTAAACAGCTGACATTTCAACCAATTACTGGTTTCATATAGATTTTCTGTAGTTCTGCGAAGCCTTTCTGAAAACCACTACACTGGTACTGACAGATTTGATATTCGTTGTTTTCAATTACATTGAGTCTTGACGATGGCATGCAATTTCTTAAGTATGAGTAATATCAAAATAATAACTCCAATGCTGTCACCAGATGACTAGAGATAGTAGGTAGACATAGCAAGGTTTTATATTACCTCAAATTCTGCTTTTGGACGAATAATGAAATTCTTGTCAACGATTCTCTGATCACCTAAAGACAAATAGTATCTGATACCACATTGTCGAACCTTTATCCAATCATTTATTCTTGCTTCCTCACTTGCACATGGTGAGCGAAGGTACATCTCAATAAAGCTGAAATTTATAGCAAAATAGAGTAAATTCAGTAAAGTCCAGAAATTAAAACAGGATAAATTGTAGAAACTCCACCCCCTCAAAACAGACAAAAAAACAGAAAACAAAAAAGTGTGCGCAGATGTGCTTTTGTGTGAGAGAGAGGGGGGGGAGGAAGAAAAATTCCAGTTTCATCATAACAACCCATCCCCCCCCCCCCCCCAAAAAAAAAAAAAAAAAACAAACACAAACAGCAAAAAAAAAAAAAAAAAAAAAAAAAACAACCCAGACACACCAAACCACCACCAACAGCAAAAATACCCCCAAAAAAAAAGCGAGATGGAGTTTGAAAATGAGGTGCCAGCACGAAGGTACCCTTCAATAACTTTAGAGAAAAACTGCAGTCAATAGACTTATCAGATGTTAAGACAAGGGAATGAGAAGCAACAATTTTCATCTTGAGCTAAACGAAGAAGTTAGGGTTTTAGTTCACCATATAGAGCAATGGAAAAGCTATAAAATCTAAACAGAGTTAGAGGGCAATTTGATCAAAAACAAGGGTTACATGACCTCAAGTAAGCCCCCCAAATGGACAGAAAGGGGGTTAGGTGATAAAAATGGACCGTTTCAGAAGGATTTTGAATAAAAAATGAAAGCCACAGGGGGGTTTCTGCAATTTATCCAGTAAAATATCTCAAAAATATGCTCATCACAGTAAGTGCAAAAATCTGGCCACAACATATCTTCAGCAAGTGAATAGTTCGAGAAATAGGATATATTCAAGCACTCACTTCTCCGTTTCTGCTCCATTTTGATCAAAAGAGTAAACTGCATGTCCGTCCAGAGACTATCCAAAAAAAAGTATTTGATTGCATCAGGCATTTGATGATAAAAAGGAAATTTTGGAAACAGAAATGAAAATACAAAATTGTTAAGAAAATTCTTGACTGCCATATTAAACAGATATTTATATGCCCCAATACAAAGGAAAACAAACCTTTACGGCCTTGAAAAGCCCTTAAAGAAAACAAGCACTTCAATCAAAATAGTGGTCCAAAAAGAACAGTTTTAGCTTTCATTTTAAATGGATTAGGTTGATATTGGTATCTAATTGGCGGCCCTTACAACAGCACAAAGCCACAAAAACATGAAATAAAAGAGACCTCGTACAAAAACATGACCTAGTTACTTCCATAGCAAAATTAAAAAGTAGAGTATTATTAACATGCGGAAGAACAACGCCAGAATCGTTCCAAGGTAGCAGCAGAAAAGTTTAGAGGTTTTTTGAGAACTTTCTTTTCACCCATATTATGAGAGAGGTCTAAGAATAGCCAATAGAGGTGTTAGATTTTCTTCAAATGATTCAGAGATAACATTGTCACGCAAACCATGTAAACATTCCAATGATATACTACACCTGTTAGATATGTCCAATACAGCCAAAAAGAGAGAAGTGCAATTAAGCATACAAGGAAGGTGGCAGCGAAGCTCCTTTTTCTTCCTCTCTCCATCTCTGTTTTTCTCCTCTTCTTCTTTGCAATTGGCTTTCCTCCTATTTTCTTATGACATCACTTGCAAAATAAATAAAAGACTCAAAAGCAAGTTGAATGTAACAAGAGCACACGGTTTGTTGTTAACAAAAGGTAGCCAAAGTAAGCTACTAGATGATGCACCAAGTTGCCTGAGTGGTTGGGTTTGCAGGAATCCCAGATCCACTAGCCATGTTAACATCATTCTCTTGTATAGACCAAGAAAGCAACTAAAGAAGACTGGATAAAGAAATTCTACTCAACATATAAATTGCATAGCATAAGCAATATGTTTCCCTCAGAGGATTCCATAACAGCAACAGTGTCTTGTGTGTTTCCATGCAACGTTCTGCAGGTCATAATATCATACACAAACTATTTCAACCATCAGCCCAGGCTTCCATGTTAACTGAAATTATAGTAATTAATAAGCTCAAACCCATATTTCTCCTCTCTTGATGTTTCTTTTGTCTTGGAAGTTTTCTCCCCCGGTTGGCTGTTAAGTTTGTTGAGTTACAATTGACCAACTTGTTTATTACATTAATGCGTCACATTTTGTAATGTTTTCTACGTTCAAGTAGTATTCCCAGAGGTTCTTAAGCACTATAATGTGATTTTAAACTAATTATTGATAGTCCTTGAGCATGTAACTACTTATGTGCATGAATTCAGAGTTATGGTAAATACTGTTGAAACGTTAACATTCTGGCCCTTGTAACAATAACAAGGATGCCTACTTTGAAATTCTTTAGTCTATGTTTGGTTTGAAAAAAAATGAGGGAAAGGAAAAAAAAATTGGGAGGAAAATCATTTTTGTTGTCTAGTTGTGAGGGAAAATGAGAAGGAAAGGAAAGGAGAAGATATTGAATGAAAATATCAAATATAATTTTCTTTTTCTACTTTTCTCTCCTCCAACATAGTGAAAGTGGGAGAAAATATATAGAGGAAGAGGAAGAGAAGTATTGTGGTGACTACAACCGACTACTAATTGATCCACTTAGGCCTCGTCACGAAAACTAGAAACATCTAAACCATGCAACTCTACATCAATACTTCTTGCATTTATGATTACAATTCCCTTTCTCTTTCTCAGCAGCCAAACAATCAAAATGATTTTTTTTTTAGAAAATTTTTCCAAGATGCTTACAACTTACACGCTTTTCTACACAAAAGCAACACGCGTGGGACCCCTCATTAGAAAAAAACTTAATATCATTCACAGGTCCAGTCAACTGGTGTTAGTCTTGTTTAGGCTATGTAGGTTGTAGGCATGTAGTATAAGGAAAAGGATTTGTTTTTCCTTTTCTTTTCTTTTCCTTTTCTTTTCCTTTTCTTTTATTTTCTTTTCCTTTTTTTTCCTTTCCTTTCTTTTCTCTTATTTTCTTCTTAACCAAATACACAGCCTTAAGAAACAATGATGCATAATTTGCAATTCTTTAAGGCAAGCTGCATTAGTTTGCAATTCAGTTATATTGAGACACCATATTTTCAGTCAAACGTAATAATAACATTGCACCGGATGGTATCCAGTATCCACCTCGTTAGCCAGCAACTTAATGCAACCTTCCTTTGCCAGGGCTTTGGACCAGTCATAGGAATAATCCAGCTTCTTGATGATTTAGTTAATATTAATTATATTACAATTCATAGGCATGTAAAGTTGCTCCGTGCCTTACACAATTGGCATTATTATTTCCCATCATACTCAAATATATATTGCCGTTCTTGATGCTACAAGAAAACAAAAATGTTAACATAAACTTCCCGTGTACAAAATAATTATGAATGATAAAATTAGATTAAATAATCTAAATAGTCGCACATTGAGTATGAACAAGAAGGTTCTTTTGCATATAGTAATCCCTATGATATAACAAAAGGTTTTTCATGAAAGCACCAAGCGCATTGAGGTGGACTGTCATCTTCTCCGTCAGAAGGTTCCAGAAGACAAGATCATTGAACTTCAACATGTTTATGCTATTAACCAGTCAGCAGATATGTTGACAAAACCTCTTGGAGGTCTACGGATTCGGAGGATTTGTGAAAAGTTGGGGCTCCAACTTAGGGGGAAGTGTTAGGAAATATGAGTATTGTTAGGAAATAATAGTAGTAATATGAACAGTATAGGATCTTATACGTCAAAAGTGCAGTTCTATATATTATATAATAGAGATGAGAGATCTCTCTCTAACTTCCCCTTCTAAATTATTAGCAAATCATAGCTACCATTTGGAGGGATCGTGAAAAAATTCTATAGTTATGCATGCTCGGGCTGGAATAGTACTAGGTTGATTGACATTCTAGGGAGTCCACGCTCGGGGCATTACAAACATGAGCTTACACGAGTAAGAAATGGGTGAAACTAAGTGTCACATGGCACTAAGTGACACTAAACAAAATGTCAGACCATACAGAGATATAGAGGGGGCCACTTCTTGAATTGGTAGGAGACGCCTCTAAAATCCATAGAGGTCACCTCTAGAATCCTACATCAACTAGTGAAACATCAGCCGCGAAGACATCATACCCTGAATGCAGGGAGTATGTAAGACCCCAAGTAAATATCCAATACTGATTGTGAGCTAGAAGGTTCTCGGGTATATACTAATTCCTATGAATTAAAAAATTAATGGTAACTCTAGCTAGCATTTTTTATAAAGGGACTGTCCAAAAACTTTATGATTAAGTGTGGTTGGATGGGAGTAGTACCACGATGGGTAGCCATTTGGGAAGTCAAGTCCTCGCTTGGGATGTTACCCATTTCAAGAGGCATAATGTGAAAAGTCACACAGCCTGCATGCATACCCAGAAAAGCTAGAATCAAACTAAATCATCAAACAAACTAATTATTAACAAACAGAATAATAAGTGCACCATAATCTCCTAAGTCAAATAAAATTTAGAGCTACAAAGGCAGCCAAAAATAATATCTTGTGGTTTAAATGTGTTTGACACAACTTTGAGTTAAAAAAAAAAAAAAAAAAAACTTTTATCAAGAGGACAACATGGTAGGGAAAGAAAATTTTCCTTGTGCTCAAAAAAACTGTAGATTCCTTTCCTGGCGCTCTTATTCTTCTGTTTAACAACCTTGAGTTCACGCAAGAAGCAATGCTAGGTGATACTTACTTCAAAAGCATTGCAATATTCACTTCTCAAATAACTATGATTGTCTTTGATTTTAGACCTTGCTTACCAAAATAAGGCCCATTGTGAAAGACAACACAGATTTCTTAAAATTTCAGAATTAAGAATGGCAGAAGATTGTGACTGGCTACAGGCGGCAGGGTTTGTAAACAGCTTCAAAGCCCAATCTTAACATGAACAAAGAACCTTCAGTTTGAATCAAATATATCTGAATCCTTGTTGTTAGAACTGGAATGAGCAATCAAATCCATATCCTTTGTCAAATCTCATTTCAGTCAATGAGATTATGCTGGATCCAAACCTGATAACCAACAATGAAACAACAGTAATGATAGGATGTATTTCACGTTTATTTAAAGAACAAAGTTGTAGGATAAGCATCCAAACTGGAACATGATTACATTTGGACAACAAAGCCAGTTATAATTTGATCTGAAAGATTCAGCTCCAGACAAGTGGATGCTTATCAACTTGACATCCATAGGTGGTTCCCCTCTAATAACTGTTGGCCCCGAGGCCCTTCACTGATGTAAAACCACCTGGATCGCAATCACCTTCAAATCGAGACCAAAATTTAAATTGAGAAAAAAGATAAAATTTGAGTTTCCACCCCTTACGCGGGCTTCTCACCCAAAACTCGAGAGCAGCAGAACTCAGGAATTTAACAAATAATTTGAGGAAAAGTTTTAATCATTCATTAATTATTCCAATAGTTTAAGGGGCCTTATATAGGCTTTACAAAAGAGGAGTACTGGGAAATAACCGATGTGGTACTAAACGCCCACAAAGGAACACAAATAAAGCTAAAATACCAACTCAAATAAAGCTGAAATAAACTACTAAATCTCTCGAATAAGCTAAGGCATGAAAAGATAAAGAACTGCGTGATGTCCTCATCAATTCCCTCGGGGTGGGAGGAACTCGACCCTGTCGAATGAGGACTCTCCTCACGAAGATCTCAATCGGGCCAAGGTGGCGGTCGTGGCAGCAGCATGGGAACATCATGTCGAGACCATGGTGGCGGAAAAGGAGCTGGTCTCCATGACAGATCGGTGGCGGAAGATAGCAGCACGATCAAGGAACAGAGAGTAGAGCGAGGTGCATCATCCAGGCTAAAAGCAGAGCTGATACCGGGATCCCACGGGCTATCCAACTCGTAAGCAATCACCCTGTTATCAACTGTAAATTCCTGCAAAATACTATATGGGTATGCAGCAAATTTGTAGGGTTTATTGCAAATTGCTATCAGCCTAGTGATATCATCAATATGTGCAACAGGCAGATGCAATGCAGTAGGTATTCTAAGCATAGCTCCTAACGATGGGAGAACGAGAGATATAATATGCCTAGAAGGACACACATCTAACAAAGGAGGTACACGGGACTCGGTCACAAACTCTAAACAACCCGAGAAAGAAGTATTAGAAACCATTTGTTGGACCTTGGCAAGAAATTCAGGTGACTCCCTAAAAGATGAATTGATAGGAATGACCATAAAATTAGGTTCAACACAAGGAGATTCGAATGGTTGATTAGGCACTGTGGGTACATTAGGCTCAACTGTCTTGTCCGCGTCATCATTGGCACTATCAGAAAACATATGAATTTCATTAATAATCGGTGTGACAGAATCAACTGCTATGTCTTCAATTATGTTAACAGTTTTAAAAGAGACTTGGACATCCTCAACAGTCTTTGAATCGTCAACTTCATCAGTGGGCATAGTTCTAACAGGTTGACTCTCCGAGGGGCACTGATAATGATAATGTCCATAACCCTTACATTTAGAACATTTGATTTTGGCATTGACTAGCGTTTTGAAAGTCAAGTCCAATTTTAATGCCACATCAAAGGCATCTTCAACGGTATCTAGGTCATAGGGGCCAGTAATCATAGCACGTTTTATTTTAGGCCATAAACCCCAAATAAACCTAGTTAGAGTCTCAGAAGGGTGCTCTCTCACTTTACTACAGCGGGTTAAGTCCTTAAATTTGGTAATGTACTCATGAACGGACATATGACCCTGATGGAGATTGTGTAGCTGGTCTAAGTGGGAGTCCTTATCATGCTGATTAGTCATGATGACTCAAGCAAGCAAGCAGATGCAATGGAGAGCCCTAAAGTTGGTTAAACTAAATGCATGCACTAAACAAAAATTTCCTAAAGTTTAAGGCTCAAATGTAAATAAAAATGCATTCCTAGAATGATGAAAAGATGCAACCACTAGATTGAAGCAAATAACATTTCTACCAACAAATTATAGCAATCCGTATAGTAGTTGCAAGTAATCAACAGTTAATGAACTGGGTCAAGTTGTGATATCACCTGAGGTGGAGTCGTTCACGCCTGGGAAGACGACCGTAGCTCAAACCTGAATGAGACTGTTGTAGGCGCGTAGTACTAGTCGTCACGAATCCACTGCCTCGAAAACGGGTCAATTCGGACTTGAAACGAGTCCTGAACGACCTCTGGAAGATATGCTGCGATTCTGGACTGAGTCTGGACTGAGTCTGAACGAACTGGATCTGGGCTGAGTCAACTCAGTGGGTTAACTCGGTTGCTGACATCCGCAGTGACGTCACTTTAAGTGGATCGGGTTGGGTTCAAGTTATAATCACTCAACCCGTCTAAACCCGGACCCGCAACCCGCTATGACTTTTCTTAAAAACCCAAACGGGTTTTAAAATGGGCCGGGTTGGGTTTGGATCCGGCCCAACCACTTACTGTTGAATCCCAAACTCACTTAAGAGTTTGGGTTTGGTTTTTAAGGCCAAACCCAACAACACCCAGGCCCCTTCTACCCTCTTCGCTGTCGCTCGCTAGGGCAAGGAAGCGGCGGCGAAGCTCGGCAGCGGACGCCGGAGAATCGTCAGCGGCGAAGGCGGTGAAGAACCGGTGACGCTCCGGCGGAATCGAAAGGCAGAGGGCTCAGATGGGTCCTCAACTGCGGCGGCGGCGGCGGAGATCTTCCTTGATCGTCAAGGAGGAAGACGACGCATCCGGTTTCAACCAACTCCGACGAAGATTTTCCTTGATCGTCAAGGAGGACGACGGCCTGAGGCGATCGCCGGTGATGGGACCCCGACGAGGTCGCAGTGGAATCACAACGGAGATCCTTGGACTCCGTTCACCCTCTTCTCTACTCCCTGCTATCGGCTAGGGCACAGGCAGAGCGGGAGCGGCGGCGACTTGACGCAAGGACGGAGGTGAAGGCGAGCGGCGGCGACGTCCGAGGAAGATGGCGGAAGATCTGATGGAGGGGCAGCGGTTGGCCTCCACTGTCAAGCTCGCCTGAGCTCCGGAGTGGCTGCAGCGATAGCGGGTGTGGTTGTCGCGGGCGGGAAGAAGTTGATCCGGCAATGCTTACGACTGCGGAAGAGGGATGCGGTGCTAGGGTCAGATCATGGCCGCGACGACAAGATCTGGGGAGGAGGTTGGTGAGATCTGAGATCGTGGCGTTGAAGGCGGAGGTGGATGGACCGGCTGTCGACGAGGAGGAGGGCTATGGATGTCGGCGAGGGTTCGTGGAGGTTGAGATGGCGGACGGGGATGATGATGGCGTTGGAGGCCTTCGTTGGTGTCGGGCGGTGGTGAGGTGGGAGCCTCGAACGGCCCTGTTCGAGCTTAGGTGGCGGCGAAGGCGGCGGGAATTGATGGCGGCGTGGAGGCGGGTCTGTTCTCTGGTGGGGATCTGGTCGTCGGAGTTGAAGGGGAGGAGACGGCGACGGGAATTGATGGCGGCGTGGAGGCTTGAAGACGATGGCTCTGTCCTTCGTGGCAGAGGAAGAGGTGAAGACGACGCTGAACAGTGCTGATTAGGAATTTTCAGGATTTTTTTTTTGAATGAATCTGTAATATAGATCTAGGGTTTTGGAATATAGATCTAGGGTTTTGGAAACTGGAAGAAAATTTTAGAAAAGACAATATTTGAAGGGGATTGAAACGCGTGCTCTGATACCAAAATGATGTAAAACCACTGGATCGCAATCACTTCAAATCGAGACCAAAATTTAAATTGAGAAAAAAGAAAAAATTTGGGTTTCCACCCCTTACGCGGGCTTCTCACCCAAAACTCGAGAGCAGCAGAACTCAGGAATTTAACAAATAATTTGAGGAAAAGTTTTAATCATTCATTAATATTCCAATAGTTAAGGGGCCTTATATAGGCTTTACAAAAGAGGAGTACTGGGAAATAACCGATGTGGTACTAAACGCCCACAAAGGAACACAAATAAAGCTAAAATACCAACTCAAATAAAGCTGAAATAAACTACTAAATCTCTCGAATAAGCTAAGGCATGAAAAGATAAAGAACTGCGTGATGTCCTCATCATTCACTCTAATTTTGATGATGATTAACTCATGTAGTTATAGTTTACTAATAATCTTGTGATATTTAGTTGCAGATATTTGATCAAGATATTAGTAGATGATTAGCTTCAACAAGGTGTTTTGGAGATTTCACATATTGATTCAAGAGCTCGAGCGTCAAGATCACATCTAGAACTCGGTTGGAGTCAAGCTCGGTGAATCACGTTTGGATCGAGTCGACTTGAAGGAGTTCTACAAGAAGACCTCGGTTTGTTTAGTTTAAGATTATGTTTAGATCTTGTGTAAAGGTAGGTAGTGTTGATATGCTCAAGTTCACAATACACACACAAGTTTAAAGTTTCATGTTTTGGTTTTTCGGTTTAACGGTCTTGATTTTCATGTCAAAAACATTAGATATAATTCTTACATGTATATTGGATTCTATCCATATACAATATGCTTCAAAGTCGTTTAAATATCATGTTTTTGTATTTACATGTGTTTTGAAAAAATAAGATTTTCATTTCAAAAATCCAAGTTTGGAAAATACGGATTTTGGTTTAAGGCAAATTTTCAAGAACACAAAAATGGTACAAATGTTTGATATATGTGTTGAATGTTTGTCACACATATTTGTATTCAAAGATATAATAAGAACTGATTTTTGTAAAATTTATGTGTATTTTATGAGATTTTTTAGAAGGCATAAAGACAAGTTTTCAATCCCTAAAAGTTTGACCTGGCTGTCTGCGGTCGACCGGTCCGGTCGACCGTAGCAGAAGTCGGTCAACCGGTCCGGTTGACCGACGTGCACAGACGTGCACGCAGCCTGGGCTGGTGGGCCGGTCGACCGGGCGGTCGACCGTCCAGAGAGCTCTGCTCTCTGGAGATGGCCCCGATCGACCGGCAGAGAGCTGCTGCTCTCTGTATCCAGTCCCGATCGACGGGCGATCGACCGGAGCACAACGGTCATAAATATGACCGTTGGGCCAGTCGACCGGGCGGTCGACCGGAAAGTCATTTCTGACCTTTCCAGCTGCTAACGGGCAGATTTGTTTTGGGGCTATATATAACCCATTTCTTGAGCTGATTTAACAAGTTTTTAGAGAGTAATTTTTCCTACCTTTACAAGTGTTTAACAGCAAGTTTTCAAAAGAGTTTTTGGTTTAAAAGATCATTCTTTATTTGTTTTAAAGTGTTGGAATTTCAAAGAAAATAGAGTCTTTTGGGAATTGATTTTTGATCTTGATTTCAACATCTATTTAGAGATTTTCCCAATTGTTTCTCTTTGTTCCAAACACTTTATTTTCTCACACTTGAGCTTATCATATCTATCCTATCTATAAGATCTTGTTTAGTGAGAAATTGGTTTGTGGTTGAGAGAGACCACCAAGTGTTATAACCCTCCATTCTTTGTGATATCCCTCTAGTGAGAGGTGATTGTGTTGATATCCCTCTTAGTGAAGAGGTGACTATTAGAGTGGTGGCTAAGTGCCTTGACCCTCTAGTGAGAGGTGTTTGTGGTTGTGTGGCTTTGAGCCTTATCCCTCTTGTGTGAGGTTGATTGTTATTTGGCTAAGTGCCCATCCCTCTAAGTGTAGAGCTATTTGTGTTGTGCCTTGCCTCTAGTGAGAGATTGTATTGTTGGAGAGAGGAGTTGTGTACTCCTAGTTGTATTTGCCCAAATCCTCAATGGAGGTTCCCAATGTGGGAAGTCCTGTGTGGACGCTTTAGTGGAAATCCTTCTGTGTGAAGGGGGGACGTAGAGCTGGGTGCTCGAACCTCGAAACATATCTCGGTGTACGTTTGATCCGCTATCTCTAACTCTCTCTCTTATATTGTGCCTTGCATTGATTCATATTGTTCATATCATACTTATATGCTTGGTATTGTTGTTGTGTGCCTCACCAGTGTTGAACCAAGAGAGCTTCATATTTCACCTCAACTCTTATTTAGAGGAATTAGAGGAGATAGTCCAGAGCCCTTCACCGGGAATTCGGCTACACTATTTGGTTACACTTAGTGTGTTGCAATTAGTTTTTAATTCCGTATTATTTGTCATTAGATTAGCCATACACCTATTCACCCCCCCCCCCTCTAGGTGTATTTTAATAACCCTCTACCACCTGCACAAAGGACAAGTACTTCCAAGAATAAATCCTCTTGTGCGCTTGATCCTATATCAGATTATTGGATATTTGAAAACTGATGGATCCTTTAAAGTTTATACTAAAAAAAAAAAAAAATCCTTGACAAACATCAAGCAGAATAGATCACAGAAAGCCCTTCAAAACACAGCTTTGATTATAGCATATTGGCATTTAACGAATATTTTCCCATTCTACCTAAAAAACTATAAGAATGTTAGCATAGTAAATAGCCCCTTCTTGGTGTTTAAGTGAACCAGACTGCTAGTTCTTCAGGTTTGTATATCAGGTAATTTAATTCTGATCCAACTTTACATATAAAACCTTCCTTCTGTTATTTCCAATGAGTCTAACCTTCCACATAATGATAAATTAAGACCTAGTTTCCATATTCACCCACTCCATAGCTGCTAGGGTAAAAGAAAAAAGACCGCCTTTGGTGGAACTTTTTGTCTGCAGATTACATTTGGCAGTCAAGTGTCAACCACTAACACTTAAGATTAATTGCTCTAGACCAAAGTTTGAAATATCTCCTGATACCTTATTACGCACGACACTAATATTGCCAATATGATCCGGTAAGACCAAAATATACTGATATTGTGGATATGACCAAGACAAACAGCCCATAAGTAGCCGATATTATCTATTCCAATACCGAAAACTACGCCAATACTGATATCATTACCGAGATTTCAAACTTTGATTTAGCTCAAACAACAAATTAAATTCCAGAATCATCGCTGAGTTTCAGATTTTTCATGGACTTCTTTGCATGTCCTTATCCAATAAGTCCCAGCATTTACCATATTGATCTTTTTCACCAATGGGAAAAGTGCACTATGTCACAGACTACATTCCAATATCATCATTGAATTTTGAACTTTTGATGGACTTCTCAGCATGTCCTCATCCAATGAGTCTCAGGTATTTATTATATAGATCTCTTTAACCAACCGGTAACTTTTTGTCGGAGCATTTCGTTTTTTGTTGTCAACAAATATTTCGGAGTTGAGACTAATTGGTTTAGACAAAAAAAAAATAATATTCCGCTATCATCGCTCAGTTCAAGCTTTTAATAGACTCCTCTATAAGTCCTCATCCAATGAGTCTCAGGTATTTATTACATAAATTTCTTTCACCAACAGGAAAAGTACATTGTATCACAGACAAGGAACATGGTTAATGGTGTTAAAGTTAATGACGGTTTCCGCTCATAATAACTAATATCAAGAATGGGTATAAACTATCACAAAAGAAGCAAGGAGTCCAACCTATATCGATAATAATACAGCTGCTATATTGTTGCCAAACTTTTTAAAAAGTACAATCTATGATCTTAAAGATGCCGCCTATAACACCGCCAAAATCAGCATATGTAATACATTTATGTCAGTGTAATTCTTCCGACGCCAACAATAGCTTTGCTAATATGATGGAACTTTCTCTATGACAGAAAGTATAGCCATAACTGTGTGTAAAGGTAGCCATGAGAAAAATAATAGTAGCATTCTTTAAGCATGGACCAGAAAAGAAAAGCCAAGTGTCCATAGTGAATAAATTTTTGCTAAACAAACAATGAAGCAGTCTACTCAAAGTCATTTTTTGTAATGCTAGTAATGGAAGTGTTAGGCACTAAAATCATACACAGATGTCAAAGAGAGAGACACAGACCTCACTTTTACATTTCAGTTTATAGTAAGGCTCTCTGAAAGATGAAACAAAGCTATTGTTGATTCTAATCTGTAGAGGAAGCCAAAGAAGAGATAAATAAGTAGATACACATGTAAAATATCAGATTAAAAAAGTAACCACGACAACCAACCTGGGCATGATGGAGGTCTGGCTCAATGTGCTTCCTAAACAATGGGAATATGCTGTCAATAAGGTAGTCAAGTGAACAGGTGTCTCCAATGTCATGCCGAACTTTGGAAAGGAGGCTGAAATGAACTCCGCCAACCTGAGGTGCCAAAATAAGTTCAGCAAGAAAATTCATTTTATGCCTTTTTTCTTGAAAGAAGTGGAATTGAAATCTATAACTTTTACCACAGCAACTCTGATATCGAGTAGGGATCGCAGTGCTGAATGCAAAGCATAAGCACCATCTACAATCACCTGCACAGTGAAATATTAACTTTGCAAAACACATCGGATACTGAATTTATTATTATCCATTTATAAATGAGAGAATTCAAGGGAGGAGCCAACCACTCCAGATGACGAAACCTTCACTGGCTTCACACCAATTCGCCGTTTCTCTTGAAATCAAACAAAGGCATCAGGGTCTCTTTGCCCTTCACCAAATCCTACTCGTGCAAAGCCACATTATAAACTTGGAAGAAAAGGCAGCATAGCAACTGAATATTAGTGAAAATATAATATTATGAAAAATGTTTCTCAGACAAGGTGAAGAGTTATACTTTCTGTTGCATAAGCAGAGGAGTTCAAATGTTAATGAAACATACTATCATTCAGCTCATAATCACGTTTAGTTGTAAAGGGGAAAAGGAAGTATGGAAAAAAAAAAAACACTAAAATGAGAAATATTTCTGCTTCCGGTTGTCCAGTTTGATAGAGGATATGTTGGCTTGAGAGAAATTTAAGTTTCCACTTTTCTGATCTTCTTGCTGGAAAATGAAGGGTGTTATTGTTCCTCCCATACCAGAAGTAACTTCTATATATTAATGTCTTCTGATAAACAATTAGATTTAAAGTTTCCTTATCAAATCTCTTTTCCATGAAACACCCTGCTCTAACTTTAGGTCATTACATTCTCCATTAAACCAATTGACTATGTCAACAGCTTAATCAGTCTAAACCTAAGGACAACCTTATACCAATTTACCAGCAACCACAACACTTGAACTAATTATTCCAAACTTTGTGTCAAACAAATAGTCAGGAAATGCTAAAATGAAACAAAACCTGCAAATTCCCGACAAGCAAATCGGAATGTATGGAATCTAAGTCATCCCATTTTAACTATAGGTCATTACATTTTCCATGAGACCAATCATCCAGCTTATACCCTAACTTTCTTTAAATTAAACGAAACCAAAAGCAATCCGTGGTGCCATTTTATCAACAGCCTGGTCAGTCCAAAGCAACGCACAAACCGACTCAAAAATTGGAATAACAGAAGTAATCAAACTAATCAAGTCGAAACTTCTAAAATGAAACAAAACCTGCAAATTCCTGACAAGGGCATTGAAATCTATGGAATCCAAGTCATTCCCATCATCAGTCCCGCTGCTCCGGTAATTCTCCATGGAAATCACAACGCACCCAAGAACCGAGGCCACCTTCTCAGCCAAACTACAGTACCCATAAGAAAAAGAAGCTAAATACACCAAAAAAGAAAGACCAACAAGAGAGAGAGAGAGAGAGAGAGAGAGAGAGAGAGAGAGAGAGAGAGGAACCAAAATAAGAAGAAATCCCTTAATCAAGAAAAAGAAAGAGAGAATCACCTCGTTTTCCCAGACCCACATGGACCTCCGATCCCCACAGTGACCACATGTCCCTCTTTCTTCTCCCTCAGCTCTTGGATGGCCTTCACCAAGAGATAGTACCCATGATCAAAAGACTGCAAGAAAGCGAGCTAGCAGTTAGAAGATTTCTGGGCAAAAAGAATCAAATTAGAGAGTTTCAAGAAATGGGTCGGTTCAGTACCACGTGGAGAGGGAGGGACTGGAGAATAGAGGAGTCGGATGGGGTCGGAGACGGCGGAGAGTTGGGAGAGGAGTTGCGCCTGCTGGTGGCGTGAGTGGAAGAAGGGCTGTAGTAGTCTCTGCCGCCTTCTTCGAGAACTCTCTGAAGGACCTCGTCCTCCATTTTTCTTGATTGGGGAAAAGGGAGCAGGCGAGAGACAGAGAGGTACATTTCTCATCACTATTTTTTCCTTTTGTTCTCTCTGGGAGTCTGGAATCTAGAGCGGGCCAAGTCCGATGGAATCTTTTTGGGTATTTTTGCGCAAGGATTGTGGGCGTAACTGAAAATTTCTGTTTTTCCTTTTACAAAGGCCTTCGACTTGATGGGTGTGTTTGGTTGCAAGGAAGTGGGCGAAAGCAAGGAAATGGAAAGTATAATTGCTCACCTTCTTATCTATCCAAATCTCAAAAAAGAAAATAAGAAAATCTCATTTTTTTTTCTTCTCTCTTTTACACAACCATTTCCTCACTTTCAGAGTGCTACAGTTAATTTGTGGTCATGTAAATCTCATTTATAATAAGTTGTAGCATAAAGCAGTTAATTTTTTGGTCATGTAACTCTGACTTGCATTCTAATTACAATTCATTTTTATTTTTCTTAATTAATTTTTATTTTAATATTATTTTGCGGTCAACTTTGTGGTCAACTTTTCCACTTCCACTTTCTATTACCATCCAAACACCGAAAAGGACATAACATTTTTCAAACCACACTTCCCAACAACATCCAAACACCGGAATACTCGCTAACCAATTCCCAAGTTCCAAAGGGAACTAATACCACTTCCTCACTTCCTTACTTCCTCACTTCCACCCTTAACCAAACAGGCCCGATATTGAACGTCTCCTAACTCGGTCTTTGACCCTCCACACTAGACACATCTATATGAACACGGCCCAGCGCAGAATGATAGCATAGAATGATGATCAGTATGACTCTGATACTGTAATAACTTTGAGAAGGAAAAATGTTTATATATTTTCATAAAAGTTACATTAATATATATAGAAGTGGAGAATAAAATAAGGAAAGTATGCATGTCTAAATACAATGTATCACATGTCTATACACATGTCTAGATATAATGTATCACGTGTCTATACACATGTCTAGATACAATATATCACATGAATCACATGTCTGTTAACTAGCCTAATTTTTGCTAACTATTGTTGCCAAACAAAGCCTGAAAGATCTCCTTTAACTCAATATCCTATTTTACTACTAAATCAGATCTCAGCGATACAAAATACCTTTCAGTTCTGAGGATAGCATAGCACAGTACTAATATTATGCAGAAATTTCTTATAAGAGGGGCACCACGATGAAAAGATTATTGGATGTGTTGTTGTTAGGAATAATTCTAATCAAATATTGACTTGTGATTCACGTTCATTGCACATGCACGTAGGTATCTAGGTAACGAATGTTATTCAAGTTTGTTTGGGCTCCGTAATTTTTTTTAATTATAGAAAAAGCAATAATTTCATTAGAAAACCATACCTTATGATGTTAGAAGTAGCATTTTTTTTTTAAATTGAATGATTTTACTGGGAAAACACTAATTTAATTTCATACATACATGAATGCACACACACATGTATATGAGGTATATGTACCCCCAAACGCCAGCTGAGAGAACTCTTTTAGTTGGCACTGCGACCTGCTAGCAGTCCTCAAAAAAACATTGCGACCATGGCAGCGCGCTGCAACTAGAATTTGTAATTGAGATTCAGCCACGTCGTCGCCAGCTGGGAGAGTCTCTCAGCTGGCAGCTGAGGTACATCTCTCTAGAGAGAGACTTGTGTAGTTCCGAAAGAATTCGAGCCTGAATCCTTCCCATTCAAATACTATCATACATCATCCGAATACAAGATCTATTCCGTTGAAGTTAATATATATTATTTCAAGTATTTATAAACCAAAAACCAAATATTTTGAATACTTTTTGTCCATGCATCAAGTAGGAAAAAACGGACGACCTAAACAGTGAGTTGTTAGTTTAACGGTTAAACATTTGAAACCTAACAAAAATTGGTTTGTACGGGTTTTTAAATGTTTAGATCATGATTAAATGGCGGATTGAGAATTTGTATGTCTAAAGACATAAATCTAACCAACTCACTACTTTCGTCCATTTTGCGTCACTTGATGGATGGGGAAAAAATATTCAAAACACTTGATTTTTTGTTTATAAATAATTTAAATAATATAGATCAACTTCAATGAAGTGGATATTGTATTCAATGTCAGAGGGTTGTATTTGAATGTAAAGGGTGCAGGCTCAAATCCTTCCGAATGACACAAGTCTCTCTCTCTCTCTCTCTCTCTCTCTCTATATATATATATATATATATATATATATATATATATATATATATATATATATATATATATATATATATATATATATATATATATATATATATATACATATATATATATATACATATATATATATATATATGGTCAAGTGCTCCTAGTAGATCTCCTTGGATTGTAATATAAGGAAACGGTTTAAAACTCCAACATCCCAAATTTTTTCATGATCCGACCACACATTATCATATTCATGTTATAAGATGTACACACATAAAAAATCACGTGATTTGAAGTTCATTTACTCAATTATCTAATCGTTCCATTTTGTTCTACTGTTAAAAATCACGTGATTTGAAGTTCATTTACTCATTGATCTAATCGTTCCATTTTGTTCTGCTGTTTAAATACCGTTAATGTTTGAACCCAAAGAAAATAGAGTAACAGTAGAACAAAATGGAACGATTAGATCAATGAGTAAATGAACTTCAAATCACGTGATTTTTTATGTGCGTACATCTTATAACACGAATATGATGATATGCGTCGGATCGTGAAAAAAAAAATCAGAATGTTAGAGTTTTAAGTCGTCTCCTTATATTACAATCTAAGGAGACCTACTAGGAACACTTTTCCACACACACACACATGCTTGTGTCCTTCCAAAAGGATTTGAGGCCGAATTCTTCGCACTCAAATTCAACTCTCCGACATTCGAATACAAGATCCACTCAGTTGAAGTTGATCTATATTAATACAAGTATCTATAAACTAAAAATCAAGTGTTATGAATACATTTTGTCGGTCCATCAAGCGGTGCAAAATGGACGGCCGAAAGTAGTGAGGTGGTTAGATCTATATTTTTAGACATACAAATTCTCGATCCGGCCATTTGAATATGATCTAAACATTTAAATACCCCTACAAACCAATTTTTGTTAGGTTCAAATGTTCTACACCGTTTAAACTAACCAACTCACTATTTAGGCCGTCCGTTTTCCCCTACTTGATGCATGAAAAAGTATTCAAAACACTCGATTTTTTGTCTATAGATACTTGAAATAATATAAATCAAATTCAATGGAGTGGATCTTGTATTCGAATGTCGGACACACACACACTTGTGTCCTTCCAAAAAATTTGAGCCCAAATGCTTCCCACTCAAATTCAACCCTCTGATATTCAAATACAAGATCTACTCCGTTGAAGTTGATCTATATTATTTCAAGTATTTATAAACCAAAAATTAAGTGTTTTGAATACTTTTTCCCCATCCATCAAGCGACGCAAGCTGGACGGCCGAAAGTAGTGAGCTGGTTAGATCGATGTCTTTAGACATAAAAATTCTTGATACAGCCATTTGATTATGATCTAAACATTTAAAAACCCATACAAACCAATTTTTGTTAAGTTTCAAATGTTCTACACCGTTAAACTAACCAACTCACTATTTAGACCGTCTGTTTTCCCCTACTAGATGCATGAGTAAAAAGTATCAGAAATAGATCTAACCAACTCACTGTTTAGGCCGTCCGTTTTTTTTCCCTACTTGATGCATGGGTAAAAAGTATTCAAAACACTTGATTTTTGCTTATAGACACTTGAAATAATATAGATCAACTTCAACGGAGTGGATCTTGTATTCGTATATCAGATGTTGGTATTTGAGTGGGAAAGTTTCGCCTCAAACCCTTTTGGAAGGACACAAGTCTATAGTATATTTTCAAGAGCCGTAAAGCAATCCTGGCAACATCAAGTCTTCCACTAAAGCTCTTTTGGCTTGGCCACTCTTCCCAAAAGCTAAATTGCAGTCTTTTCTTCTTTTGATAAATTTGTATTGCAAAACCACTAAAAGCACTCGAGTAATATTATTTATATACAAAAAAATATAGATAAATGAGAAAAATAAAATGATATAAATCATGTCAATCAGCATCCCACCACTAGTAGAAAGATGATTCATGATCCATAACAAACTCATAAAGAGAATAGCAAATTTTCATTGATTTTATTGATTGTTTATCCTCAAAGTGAATACATGCTAGTCTTTTATAGGCTACAAAATTGTACTTTCTTATTTCTTATTTAGATTATATAATCAAATTTCTAAAAGAAATTAAAAGTCTAGAAAAAGAAAAATACATGAAAAAGAATTCTATATGAAAAGAAAATCAGAAATCCTATTACAATCCTGATTACTAAAATTAAAAAATTAAAAAATAGAAACTAATAATCCTAATACTATTAGAACTACTGGATCCATGTCGAGTTGGCGCGTCTTTTCTAACGATGATAGATACACCATTTGTAGGATATCAAAAAATTACTACGGACAAAGCCTCAGATGCGAATCTCCCAGATGCAAACCCCGCGTTCCAGCCTCTGACACGGAGGTCGCCAGACACAGACCTCGTCTCCCAATGTCAGACGCGGAGGTCACGTCCCAATGCCAAACGCGGACCCCGCGTTCCAGCCTCTGACGCGGAGGTCGCCAGACGCGAACCTCGCATCCTTTGTCAGACGCGGAGGTTGTCAGACGCGGAGGTCGCATTTCAGCCTCTGACGCGGAGGTCGCCAGACGCAGACCTCGCGTTCTTTGTCAGATGCGGACCTCACCAGCTCCGCGTTTCAACTCAAACGCAAGCCTGAGCAGCTTCGTGTTTCCAACACAGACGCGAGCCTGTGAGCTCCGCATCTCAACATCAGAGCGAGGTCCGCGTCCAGCGCGAGACCCGCATTTCTGCTATAACTGACAGCCACAAACTTGGTCAGTTACACCCCACTTTCTCTCCGCATAATGGGGAATAACCTCCCATTATGGAGAGATTTAAGGAGTTTTACACTCCTCCCATTATGGAGAGATTTAAGGCGTTGGTTACACCCCAATTCCTCTATAAATAGCGATGAATAGCTAGAGAAAAGGGGGGACCGCAGGGGGGCCTCTTCTAAAGAGAGGAACCCAGGGGGAGGGGACCTCTTCTAAGAGGGCTGAGGAGGAGAGTCCCGATGGAGGAATCCAAGAAGCCATGGGCAGAGGAGGAGAGCTACCTCAGCAGAGTTCGGCCTCGAAGCTCTTGTAGCCTGAGAAGAGTTCAACTCTTTTTGTTAAGTTCTTTAAATTTTTTTGAGATTCTATTACTGATAGGAGCTGTGATACTCCACCAGTAGATCCAAAGAGAGGATCCACAAGAGGAACTTGACGTTCGGCTAGTCAACGGAGAACAAGACTCACTCTCTACCGCCACGTGAAGAACCCAGCACTAAACATAGGGAGATTCAAGACTCAACATCTTCCCTCCCTTGTAGTCGGAGCATTAGTCCGCTGTAATCTTTCAACTGATTCAAGGAAACTTTACACCAAATTCTTCTACTCCGTACCAAACAGAGATAGCGACTCCGCTGGGGACTACTTTCGTTACTGACGAACAAGTTGTGGCGCAAGGTGATGTCCTCTACAAGGGGAAAACGGTCGAATCGCTCGTCGTCGAATTTGACCAGGCAAAGTATGAAGAGTTCCTCTCTTCCGGCTCCAAGAGCCAAAAGGCCCGCGCCTACCGCAGGATCTCTACGGGGACTTGCCCCGAAGTCCGCTCTGAGCCTCTCTCAGAGGCAGCTGCTGTGAGGGATGTTGTGGCCAATCACGCCAGGCGTGACACACGCGCCAACGTCTCTCAGGAGACCCGCGTGGTCAAATTCTCTGGCGTCCAGCCGATCCACCCTCTTCCTCAGCATCAGGTCATCGTTGGTTTCTCTCAACCCCCACGACGCAACCGGAACGCTGAGCGCCGACAGAGGAGGCGTGCGTGTCAACTGCAAGTTAGAACAACTGATCGTCCAACTGAGGCAGGGCGCAAAGTTCAAACCGGCATCTCTGCCGCACCACATTCGGCACGCGAAATCCGCGTTTGGCAACCCAAACGTGAGGTCCACCAAGTTGGCCCCTCTGAAGCTCCACTCCCCAGACGCCAATGCGAAGCTTGCGCGCCTCGTCGAGCACAAGAGGCACGCTCCTCTAGGCATGCATCCCAGCGGCCCTGCGTCTCTCAAACGCCTCTGCCCCGACGCAACAACTAGCAGCGCGAGAGTCGCGTCTCTTCTCAGCAGAGACGAGAAGCTCACGCTCAGAAACAGCGACGCAAGAGCTGCGTTCAGGCGCCCCGCGTCTCCGAACCCTGCGTCCCAGCTGTGCGAAGCAAGGATGCCTCCCACCCTCGATATTGCGAGGCTAATCTCTTTGATCCTCCTCCCACGGATCTGAGAGATTATTTGACAAAGAAAAGAAGTGCTAATCAGATCACTTCGTCATGTTGCTGCCAACGGCTTATCACAATGCTTTCTGAGTGCCGTTGCAGTTCAGGTGCAAACCAGCAGTCTCTAGTTAGACAACTGACCCTGATTCCCGATCAGCTAAGAGAAGTCGTTCCCACAGGAGGAGGATTTTCTCTTACACTGAATATCCAGAGTTCACTGCAAACATGGTGAGCAGGAGCAGAGAAAAGCAACCTGCAATCAGTTCCGATGATGAGTCTGACACAGAACCGGAAGGAGTGTACCGGCACACTCGCACCCGAACCGGGGCAATTCCCCCAATTGACTACAATGCTCTAGCCCGGGCATTGAGGTGAATGACTCGCACTCCGCTATTGCAGAGTCGCAGGCTTCAAATTCCTCCATGGAAAAAGAGGCCTACATATACATGACTAGCACTCCTGGGGAGACTGCCAGGTGCTGGAGCAGCAAGCCCTGGTCCAGAAGGAACAATTCGAGATGATTCGCGCTCAGCAAGAATCTATCGACTCCCTCAAGCAGATGCTCGCACAGTTGCTTGAAGACAAGAGGAAGTCAACTAACAAAGCCTTCTTTAAGAAGTCTAAAGGCAAACGAAAAGAGGGGAAAGCTCGTCCTCTGTGCATATAGAGGAGAAGAAGCAGTCTACTTCTGATTCGTCTAAGTCCTCATCGCAGGAAAAGGACGACCAAGACCAGGGAAAGTTCATTCTAAAAGAATGAATCAGTTGGAGCAACGTCTTGAGGCCCTTACCAACCGGAAAGGCCTCAAGGAGGCAGGAGTGGTCCGGCCATATCCGGCCGAGTGGGACCTGGTTCCATACCCGCCCAAGTTCAAGGCTCCAACCCTTCAAGCATTTGATGGGAAAGGTTTACCGAACCAACATATCTACTACTTTAAATCCCAAACAGGGAATGTGGTAGATAATGATGCCATTCTGGCACGCTTGTTCATCGGCGCCCAAAAGGGCTTGCCTTTGAATGGTTCATGAAGCTCCCAGAGGGCTCCATCAAGAATTGGGGCGACTTGGAGAAGCTCTTTCTAACGCGCTTCTTTGAAGATGACTCGGAGGTCAATATGCCTACCCTTTTAGCCACCAAGCAGCGAAAGGGAGAGTCCGTTAAGTCTTTCGTAGAAAGATTTCAGAACGTAGCACTCCGATGTCCAAGCGGTATGACCCAGGTCACCCTGGTGGAAACATGCAGCCATAATCTTCAAACTTCGCTCTTTGCCTAAATAGGAGTTGCTGAAAGCCGCACCTGGAAGCAGTTGATCCAACAAGGTGGACAGGCTGAAGAAATCGTCGCTCGGGTCAGGGCAGAAGAAAACAAACCCAGATCCGAAAGGTCAACGAGGCGTGCGCCAGACACATCCCTCCAGGCCAAAAGGAAGGATAACTTGGCAGCAGAGACCAAATCCCCTGTCAAACCTCAACCGGTCAAGGGAAGTGGCTCTTCAAGCCAACCACATGCTAACAAGCAGTATTCCTTCAAGGATGAATATGTCGACTCGCTCTTCAAACTACTCAACAAGAGTAACCGACTGAAGCTCCCTGAAGTTAGGCGCCCTGAAGAAGTCGGTAAAACTGATAATCCCAACTACTGCATGTATCACAGGATGTTGGGACACCCCACCAAGAGCTGTTATGTCTTCAAGGACATCCTTCAGACTCTGATTGATGCGGAGGTATTAAAACTCCGTCCAGAGCAGAAGAAGGTGGCGGCCAACATGACGTCTTTCCTCCAGTTTGGAAGGCAACCTCCACACCCTCTGGAGTAGTCCCTATCCCAAGAGGAGAGCTGAGAATGGTCAACACAAACCCTCACCAACAGCAAGAGAAGGGCCTGGTACCCGTTTCCACACCTCAGGGAGAAGTCATGTGAGTCATCCCGACCTTGTGAATAGCCAGCAATGGACCACTGTTACCAGCAGAAGGTCCAAAGGCAAAGCGAAAGCTTCGTCTTGTAATGTGGTCTCGAGAAGCGGAGACTGATGTTCCCTCACTGACCGATTCAGAAGAGGAGGCGATAGTCCTGGCCACAGAACCCAGTCAACTGGTGGCAGAAACCCGTTCAGGGCAGTCATATTTGAAAAAGTATGACGAAATGGCAGAAACTCCTCCAAAACCCGCTGCAGAGCCAGCCAAGCCCTCCACAAAGCAACCTGTGGAGAAACAGAAAGAGCTTCGATTTTTCAGAGTTCTTTCGAAAGACATAGCGGAAGGATCCACAACACCTTACCGCTTTGATGTCCTGGCCCAACTGGCCAACATCCCTGCCCGGATTACTCTTTATGAGCTTCCGAGGATATCGAAGTCGACCAAAGAAGCTCTACAAGAGGCATTGGCTAATGCTAAGGTTTTCATGACCCAGGTGCCGATCAGACCAAAAGAGGAAGATGTAGAGGACTGTCTCCATTCCTCCCAAAACGTTCCATGCATCACCTTCACGGCAGATGATATGCAAGTTAAAGGGAAACATGATCAACCCCTTTACTTCACAGGGTATATTGGATCATCTGAGGTGAACCGCATTCAGGTAGATCCCGGGTCCGCATTGAGCATTATGCCTCGCCGAGTCATGCAACATCTCTGGATTCCTACTCACCGTTTGAGCGCCACCCAGACTACTATTTACGGGTTCAATGCCAATAGTACCCGTCCAATGG
The DNA here is from genome assembly GCA_038442645.1 of Agave tequilana. NCBI lineage: Eukaryota > Viridiplantae > Streptophyta > Magnoliopsida > Asparagales > Asparagaceae > Agave > Agave tequilana. The sequence continues at coordinate 97,486 of JAVJIF010014438.1, read as the reverse complement.
GGAAGATCAAGCTCAAACGCCAGATTGGAGACCTAAGGTCGAGGTGACATGCTACGTCATAGATGCTGACACCTCCTACAACTTGCTGCTGGGACGACCTTGGATTCATCGCAATTCTATCGTTTCCTCTACTCTCCACCAAGTCATGAAATACATTGACGTGAGTGGAAAGGTGCGAACGTTGATTGCCGAAAGGCATCCGTTCAAGGGAGTGGAGAATTATTTCACAGATTCCCTCCTGTATCAGGAATCTATGGAAACAGATGAAATCCCGCAACCAGAGGAGCCCGACTCTGGTAATGAAGCCGACACTGAGCTGGAAAAGAAGAATGCATATGGGAACTAGACCCACTTGTAACGGGCAATAATAAGCTCGATGTTGATAATACCTCCGACGATGTAGGCAGATGATATATTAATGAAGACTTAGATCTGGCGTATTTCTCTGTGTTGGCTTCTGACTCAGTGCCGTCAGACACTAGTACCGAAGTTGACGACGATCTCTGGTCGGCAATGGGTGCTTTGACATCATTGCATGTACCGGTGAAATCGTCCTTCGAAACATGCCGAGATGTTGGTAGTCCGCAAGAATCCATATTCATGGTTCCAGTAAGACGGAAAGGTCAAAGACCATTTCTTTTCGGATGAATTGAATCCGAACCGATGACCCATGAAGAATCAGAAGGCGAGCAAGAATCCCCTCAATTCGGTCATTATGAGCCAAAGGCGCTCAGAATGATGAAAAACATGGGATATGATCTAACAAGCGGACCAGGGTTGAACTTCGGTAATGGAAGGAGAACACTACTCTGATCTTTTGTACCAAAAGGGAAAACCCCTGATTATTATCATCGGACTCGCAGGGGGTTGGGCTATGTGTCAACTCCGATCCCATCAGCTTTTGAATCTGAAGAGTCATTATGCCATGATTACTCAACAGGTACGTCATTGTGGGAATCAGATGCTAGTGTCGGCAACATCTTCAGAGAACTTTCAGTGAACATGGTTTCAACAAGCCACCTGGAAGACGGAGATGAAGAAATAATCCAATCTAATACAGATCCTTGGATCAAACACTTAAACAATCTTTGGGATACCCGCTTCGAACAGCGTGAGCCACCCACAAAAGATAAGGTTGTTCAGATCAACCTAGGAGATGAGGCTAATCCTAAGCCCATCTTCATAAGCGACGGCCTGTCACCTTCTGAGAAAAAGCATCTAATATCTCTTGTACAAGAATATATAGATGTCATCGCCTGGAATTACGAGGATATGCCTGGACTTGATCCTCGAGTGGCTATGCACCGCCTCAACATTAATACGGACGTAAAGCTCGTCAAACAACAACAGCGACGGTTCCGTCCAGAAATAATGGAGGCAATTCAATCAGAAGTCAGAAAGCTTATAGACTCTGGCTTCATTAAGGAGGAACAACATCCTGATTGGATAGCCAATATCGTCCCCGTTGCTAAAAAGAATGGAAAGATCCGAATCTGCATTGATTTTCGTGATCTAAACGAGGCCTGTCCTAAGGACGAATTCCCACTGCCAATCACAGATGTCATGATTGACAACACATGCGGATTCGAGCAAATGTCCTTCATGGATAGATTCTCAGGATATAATCAAATCAAAATGTATCCTGATGACGAAAAACATACCTCTTTCAGGACACCACTGGGGGTATACTGCTACATCGTCATGCCCTTTGGACTGAAGAATGCATGGGCAACATATCAAAGGGCCATGAATGCAATTTTTCACAAACACATGCGCAAAACGGTGGAATGCTATGTTGACGACATCGCAGTAAAAAGCCGTGCTAAGGGTGATCATATAACTGGTCTAAAGGCTGTCTTCGACATCATGCGGCCCATCAATTGAAGATGAACCTCACCAAGTCTTTCCTGGGGGTGGCCAGTGGAAAATTCCTAGGGTCCGTAGTGACCTCTACGGGGATTCATTTGGACCCGGAAAAGGTTCGCGCTATCCAGGAGATGCAACCTCTGAGAAACCTCAAGGAGCTCAGGGGATTGCAAGGACGATTGGCGTATATCCGAAGGTTTATCTCAAATCTATCCGGAAGATGCCAACCCTTTTCCAAATTAATGAAGAAAGGCGTTTCGTTCATTTGGGACAGCGCTTGCCAGCAAGCATTTGAGGAAATTAAACAGTACCTCACGCAACCGCCTGTCCTTACAGCTCCAGTGTCCGAAAAACCTTTCCTGATATACGTCCGAGCGATGGATCATTCTTTAGGAGCCTTACTAGCTCAGAATGATGATCAAGGACGAGAGTAAGCAATCTACTATTTGAGTAGAACAATGATCGGAGCCGAACATCGGTACAACCCGATCGAAAAGGAATGTTTGACATTGGTGTTTGCTATTCAGAAAATGCGACACTATTTGATAGGCCAGACAATAAACGTCATATCAAAAGGCAACCCCTTGAGGTTACTCATGACAAAGCCTTCATCATTGAATGGCCGGCTGAAAAAATGGGCTATGTTGCTATCCCAATATGAAATGCACTTTTTACCTTAAAAGGCCGTTAAAGGACAAGCAGTGGCAGATTTTCTAGCCGAGCACCCAGATCCGAGGGCAGTCAAACTTTATGAGGATCTCCCAGACGAGGTCGCTGAAGCCTGCCAGACTCAGACATCCCTTTGAAAGGCAAGTATGGCAACTCTTCTTTGACGGTGCATCGAGAACAAACCCAAAAGGACACATAGTGGCAGGAGTAGGAGTAGTACTCGTCTCCCCACAGAACTATGTGATTCCTCGAGCCGTCTCGCTAACCGAGCCTTGCTCCAATAATGTAGCGGAGTACAATGCCCTCTTGATTGGGATGCAACTTGCCGATGAGGTTGGCGTTAAAAATCTCGAGGCATATGGTGACTCTAAGCTCATCGTCAGCCAAGTTCGTGGGGAGTACGAAGTCAGACATGAATACCTAGTACCCTATTACAACGCAATTGTCTACATGGCCAAGAGGTTCACCAACTTTACATCGACCATGTGCCACACAAGCAAAATGCGCATGCAGATGCACTGGCGTCTCTCGCTGCCTCTTTAGCTCTTCCAGCTGGAGTAGTAGAGAAAATATTTGTCCACAGTCATGACCTGTATTGCCCGAGACTTGCTCTTGAGGACTACCAGGAGTCAACAGGAGATTGTCAAGGCAAAGAAGTTCTCGAGTCGTCAGTCGGTCCAGAGCCTAGAGGCTGGCGATTCCCCTATATTGATTACGTCTTGTATGGCATTCTGCCAGAGGACACCAAAGAAGCGGCTGCCATTAGAAGGAAAGCTCCTAAATTCTACTATAATGCGATCACACGAACATTGTATCGTCGATCGCATGACAGGATCTTGCTTCGCTACCTTTCACAAAAAGAGGCACATGAGGTATTGAAAGAAGCCCATGATGGCATGTGTGGAGCCCATCAACCCGGCCCAAAACTTGCATACCGACTCCAAAGGTTGGGATATTTTTGGCCTAAGATGATCGCTGACGCCATCACTTATGCCAAAAGATGTCACGCCTGCCAATTACATGGCGATCTCATCCATCAAGCACCAGGGTACCTTCACCCTACGACCTCTACCTGGCCATTTGAAATGTGGGGGATGGATGTAGTTGGCCCTATCAGCCCGCCATCATCAAAAGGACATCGGTTTATTTTGGCAATAACCGATTATTTCTCCAAATGGGCTGAGGCCATTCCTTTGAAGGAGGTAAAATCATCTGACGTGATCAAGTTCGTTAAACATCACGTCATTTACCGTTTTGGTATACCTCGGCGAATCGTCTATGACAATGGCCCCAGTTCATCAGCCAAGCCTTCCAGAGGTTCTGCACTAAGTTCAGAATCCAGAGTGTGTCCTCAACGGCATACTACCCCGTCGCTAATGTCTCGCAGAAGCTTTCAACAAGACCATCGGCAAACTTCTCAAGAAATTCGTCTCTAAAAGTCAACGTGACTGGGACGACAAGCTAGGTGAATGCTTATGGGCCTATCACACAACTGTGCGAACCCCAACTAAAGCTACGCCATTCTCTTTGGTATACGGGTGCGAAGCCGTGCTTCCACTGGAGATCCAAATTCCATCTCTACGCGTTGCCCTGACAGCAGAGATGACAAATGAGGAGAAGCATCGACAGCGACTCCAAGAATTGGAAGCCTTAGACGATAAACGTCTACAGGCCCAACAACAAATCGAGCTTTACCAAGCTCGGATTTTCAGAACCTTCAACAAGAAAGTTAATGTGCGGACTTTCAAGAAAGGTGATCTTGTCTTGCTATCAGACGACCTATGGTGATGACACACAAGACAAAAGGAAAATTCCAGCCCAAATGGGAAGGACCATTTGTAGTAGAGTCAGTCTACTCAAATGGATCATATCGCCTCATAACCTCAAATGGCGATACGCTCATGATGCCAATCAATGGCAGATTCTTCAAGAAGTACTATCCTTAATAGTACTCCTCTACCGATCAAGTTAAAAGTACACCTTTGATTAAAACAAGAAGAGCTTCTTCTTTTGATCCAACACCTTTAACGGTTAAGGATAGAGGAAAATGTTGGCTTATAAGCCCAACATAAGTCTTCGACAACTCACTATGCTGAGGGGAATAGCATGGCTAGCCCAACTCAAACGGTAGTTGGTAAAGGCATATCAAACCCGTTGACAGCTGAGGATTTGCTAAAAATCCTAAGGGACATGTTCCCATTTGATCCAACACCTTTAAATGGTTAAGGATAGAGGAAAATGTTGGCTTATAAGCCCAATATAAATCTTCGACAACTCACTATGCTGAGGGGAATAGCATGGCTAGCCCAACTCAAACGGTAGTTGGTAAAGGCACCTCAAATCCGTTGACAACTGAGGGTTTGCTAAAAATCCTAAGTGGATGTAGTTCCACCCTCTTCCCTCCAAAATCCCTTACCAATTCTCATCCACAGAATGGTAGGCCTACAAAATACAATCATTGCTACGTTAACACTATACCTCTGGTAATGAAAATTTTCAATACTCCTTATCGAGTACAAACTTTGCTTGTCAACTCTGCATGGAGTAGCAAACCTTCAAATTTGCCAAGTTAACACTATACCTCTGGCTCTTCAAACTTCACTTGTCAATTCTCATCAATAGAATGGCAGGCCCTCAAATTGCTCATATCGCAAATCAATTTTTGCCAAGTTAATACCACACCTCTGACAAATTACTGTTTAAGTTAACATTACACTTCTAACAGTAATCAAGTTGCTGCCAAGTTCAATATTAAATCTCTGACAGTCACCTTCCTTCAGACTTCCATATCGAAGCTGAAATGAACGATGCTAAGTTAACACTACACCTCTAGCATCCAGGTCATTGCTAAGTTTAACAATACACTTAAGGCCATGACTTTTCCTCGAACTTCCTTGTTAAAGTCGAGATGACCAATGCCAAGTTCAAAATTACACCTCTAGCTTTACCCTCAGTGCGAAGTTAAACATCACACCTATGAGAGTGACACTTTCAGTTTTTCCAAAAGTAAGCTGAAATGCTTCTGAGTTAAGTTAATATCACACCTCTGACTCACATCCTTATCAAGTTAACATCACACTTCTGACAAGACTACGTTCAACCCGTTAAGTTAATATCACACCTCTGACGGTAAAGACTTTCCTAGATCCCCCGTGAATCTAGTCGCACTTGTTATTCTCCTCAACGGAACAACAAGTCTACCTAAAAATATTGTTAGGTTAACATTATACCGTTAACAGTGTTTTCATCAACTCCCCAGCTATCTTAATCAAGTTAAGCCTAAACCTCTGATAAAGGTTCATCTTCCCTGGGGGTACAAGTTCCACCTGTCGCTTTCTTTTATAGAGTGGCAGGTCCACAAAAATTATCCCATCCCTTGTCAAGTTAATATCACACCTCTGACAATATTGCTGAGCACCTGAAATAGGATCTCTCTCCACAGAATGTGACTCGTTAAGACTATCATCATAGTTTTAACAAGTCAAAGACCCTTCGCTTCTATTCGTCTGACTAAAAAAAAGAGAAAAGTTCAAGACAATAGAAGGAAACAAAAAGAAAAGTGTCACTTTTATTTATATCCAGGCATATGAAAGTGATACAAAACGCTCTCCTATACAACAAGATTGAGTGTTACAGATAAAGGAGTACAAAGAAGTCCCTTTCTCTCTCAAAGGTTACACTCACTCCTTGAAGCTGCTCACAACTCCAAGTACAAGATGTTTGGAAGGGCACCAAAGTAGGATTGAACACTGTGGCGACGATCGGAAGCTGGTTGCACCATGATGCATGATGTAAACATCGAAAAAGCCTCTGATTGACCGAGAACAATGGTGTTTCTTGAGGTCGAAAGGCAGCAGAATCTTTTGATTCCACCTGACCATCCGAAGCGGCGGGGTATGATCCTTCGTTGATGAACATCTCCACCACCAGAAAGTCATCCAATGAGCATGGAGTTTTCATCGATGTCACTTCTGGGGTAGGTGAAGGGAGAATCCAAGACCGTACCCACCACTATATCCACCGCCATCCTCACTCTGACCATGCCATGCCAAGAAGCATGACTGGTGCATTGAATCTAAAGAGATCTTGGCGAGGGCCCGATCCCCGTCTCTCGAAGATGGGAGCCATGACTTCTTCTCCTGTGGTCGACCATCGACCAAGTTCGCTGACCGATATATTCTCCCAAGGGCCCAGCGAACATGAAAAGGGATGATTACGCCTACCTGTAAAAAAGCAAAAGTTAGAATATCTGAAACTTAGTATATTTCAACAAGAAAAACTAAGTGACAGACGCAGCTATTGCGAAAAACTGCAGACGCAGGAATAACCCGCGCAGTGAACCTAACTTCTGCGGCGGCAGAAACAGACGCAATCAAAGCTGTGATACACACGAAAGTCAAACGCAATCTAGTTTTGCATCCGCGTCTAAGGTATGAGGCGCAAAAAGAATCAGATGCGAAAATTGCCGTCTCCCTGTTCTACGAACAGGGGTTGCAAAATTCAGGGCTGAAAATTTCATGGTAGACCAGGAAGTCATACCCGCAGCAACCCCCATTAAGGGTTGAACCTTCTGCACCAAGGCGCGGATATAAAAGGTGCTCAAGGAAACGATTCTTGATCTTGAAATCACTTGACAGTGATAATCTTCTGGAGAGATTAAACAGAAGCATGATAGCTCTGGGTCATCATCATCCATAGAGGCAAGTCTCAGATATAAATCCTTGAAGAGGAAAGGCAGAATCGCTCAGAGCATTCGCTCTCAAAAGGAAGCAGTCTAAGTAATGGACTGCTAAAAGGAGAAGCTGAGCCCTATTTATAGGCAAACCACAAAGCATGTGATTAATGGCCCGCTAATCAGAACCGTCGGCTTTAATTCCCACACAAATATCAAAGCCAATAACAGGCTGACGCGTGGACTATCGCTTCGGGAAGCATCGAAGACGCGAGTCTCCAATCGCCAGCGCTGATTCGACATTTAAAGGCATTAATGCCTGAACCCAATGAAGGGCTGACGCGTGGACCGCCGCTTCGGGAAACATCGGATGATGCGAGTCCCCAATTGTCAACAATGACTTGACATTTAAAGATCCCATGAAATCTTTATGACAAGCTGCATGTAACGCTTGGGAAGTTGCACCAAACGCAGGCCCGAGAGCCGCGTCCAGGAACTTGCTCCCTTTCGGCGTCCTCTTTCCTTCCAGTTAAGAGAACTGCGACCGCGTCTCTCGGAGCAGTTCAGCGCTGCCTTCCCTTAGCAAAGAGGGACCCATTCTGGCGGTCGCACTTGAAATCACATAAAATTGGAAAGCTGCATCCTAAGACTTGCTTCTACAACAAAGAAGGCCTATGTTATTCGCAGGACCTAGAGACGTGTCTCCACAAAGACAGTGCCGCGTCCCCATCAATCAGCTGAGTTCTATGCGTCAGCATTGGAGGAGCATAAAACTGCATCCTCACTGGATCCTGAAGTCTGCATTTGGACAGAGTTAAGGGCTGCGTTCAGGAAGCCGCGCTCCTCATAACCAAAGCCGCATCCTTGGCGCAAACTTGAACCGCGTCTCAATTGCAGGTCAGAGTCGCGTTTCCTGGGACTGCGTCTCCACCACAAAATTAGAACCGCGTTTGGAAAACTAAGTTCAGCCTGAGTTTATTCAGAGTCAGTCAAAGATCACAACCAAAGAGTGCAGCTAAGAAATTGGATTCATCTACAGTGGAACAATGAAGATGGAGCAAAATTTCAAAAGACTTTTATTATTTGAGCCAAAAATGATAAAAGTGATACAAACACTCTTGATGAATTGAGTGTTCTTTCCTTAAGAAAAAAAAAGAGGAGAGGCTATTAATCTTGATTAGCCAAAGAACGGATTTGTTCTCGGAGGCGATGTATCTCGTGCTGACGTGCTCTCTCAGCCTCCATGAGAGCCTGGACCCGCAGCTCCTCCTCGGACAAAAATCTCCTCGCAGCCAGCTGCCCTCATAGGGATTCCAACTTGGAGGAATGAGCAGAGAGGTTTTCTTTAACTTGCGTCTTGGCAGCTTCCAGCTCCTCCAGCTTCTTCTGGCAGTGGCAAGCTTATGCTCGTTGATTGCAATCAAGGCCTCCGCCTTGGCTATGGTGGCCCGAGCACTGATAATAACCTGCTCTGCGCTCTGCATGACGAGTTCAGATTCTCTTGAATCGCCAATCAGCCTTTGATGGTCCGCCTGAAAATGTTAGAGATGGTGGGTCTCTTCAGCTATTTGTTCCTCCATCTCCTTCCGCTCTTGTTCTTGAGCATCCAGAAGCCTGTTCAGGATGACCCGGGCCTCGTGAACTGAGCCAGCGTCTTCCAAAGACTTAAGCTCTTTCAGATCATTCCCCAACTGCTCCACCAGCAGCAGACACGCCCTAGCTTGTGAAGGACCTCCAGTATGACCAATGTTCTCGATCAAATTCTCAAGAAGCATCCGGGCAAATTCGAAGGAACTGCCCCCAGAGAGGATGAGGTCAATACACGATCGCATGGAAGCAAAGAACTGCTGCACCATTTGACGTGTCAGTTCTTCCATGATATCACCGGCTGAGGAGAATTCCGATGATGTGCTCCCAGATCCCCTTTCTATCACAGGGTGAGGGATGGGAATCAACTCATCCTGTGCAGGAGTAGGATCAACGGCAGGTGCGGCAGAAACCGAGCTGGTCACAGATACGTCTGGCGCAGTCACTGTCGTAGCAGCCTCCATGGCGACTGAAGTAGCAACAACATTGACTTCTTCAGAGCCCTCAGTCGGGACTTGAATTGTACTGCCTGCTGGGTCGACGTTGACTGCCAAGTCCTCTGCCTGAGCTTCTTCATCACTCTCTGCGAATCATCAGAACGTCAGTCATGACAATAAAAGGAAAATATTCAAAGCGCCGATATTTCCTTACCAAGCCGAGAGTCCAGAGACGGCAGATCCCTGGGCAAATCTTGCGAGGTTGAGATCTCCCCGACTTCAATAATTGCCCTCTCTTGAGGCATCTCAATAGCAGGAGCCTCAACACCCTCCTGCTGGGCCAGCTCATGTATCATCACCTCGATATGGGAGGAAGTCGCGGCCTCGCTGTCCGCGGCCAACCCTGCAGCATAAAGGGAAAATGTCAGAACCTTTTCCCTAGTTAAAAAGGGAAACCGGGTCAATAAGACGATAAGAGTACCTTCAATAGCAGCAATTGGTGCTACTGGCGAAACCGTCACAGGGTCGCACCCATGTATTTCTTCCTCCGAGATATGTGAGAATTTGCTCGGATCTAGAAGAGCGGGTTCATCGCCAAAATCAACTTCATCGCCTGAATCATACTCGTCCTCTCCGGACGATGAAGACGATAGTTCAACGTGAGAAGCCTCGGCAATTGAGGCCTTGCCACTAAACACCCCAGTAGTAGGGCTGGGGTCAATTACTCTCGAGCTGGGCATCAATACAACAGGAGACCCGGGCCGTTGTGCCTCATCTCTCCTTTCATGAGCCGAAGAAGACCCAGGTTGAGTTGAGACCCCTGGAATCTCAACATCATTCCTTCCCACCAGGTCAGCCTCAAGTTGCTCAGCCTCATCAGTTGCGACGGGTTCATCAGCAAGCTCCATTCTTCTAAAATTACGGGGCCCTTGCTGCGCAATCCATGGGTACGAACAAGGGGGCATCATCTTCCTCCTCCTCTTCTTCCCTCTGCTCTTCAACGCTGGAAGGGACGGCCTCTTCAGCCGCCAAGGCTTTCCTGGCCTTCTTCGGGGCAGGCTCAGCTGTGGAAGTAGGGAAGGCTCAGCTTGGAGAGTAATGCCATGAGGACGTTTTTGCACCGCCTGTCGACGCCTTCTGGCAGACTGCTCCCTGGGTACTGCTGCTTCGGCTCCCCTCTGGCCTCCCTCTGAGCCGCCTGATATTCATCAAGGCCTCGCGAGCGCTTGTTGGATGCCACCTTCTCTTCATAAGACGCATTAATGCTCTTAATACATGAGTACTCTATTGAATAACCAGGCATCTTGCTAGCCTGGAAATACCAGGTGCAGAAGCTAAGGCTTGCATAGCAGTTTGGCGTCTTATGAGGTAAACGGAAAAGAGCCTGTGTCCCCCCAGCCACGCTGCAATACCAAGCCCGAGCACCTTCAAACAGATTTCCACTGAAGGCAAGTTGAGCGTTAGGGTTGCCGACATATAATTGGTCATAGCCGAACTGTCGGGCAAAACGATTCAGCATATAAGGCTCGATCATGCACGAGTTCCCTTGCCGAAAAAGCAGATACCCAGGCCGGATATTGATAAGCCACCAGAAGACTCCCGACGGCAGCCTCGTGAAGTCGTCCAGACCCACAATGTCGGCGAATTTATCCCCGTAGGCAGCATCTATAATCTGGGGAAGCAACGGTTGAGATGATAATTTGAAGCGTTCAGAATACACTTCCGGACGTAGAACATATAGTTGTTGGACCAGCTCGAACTCTCCAGCCGCTGCACAAAAGGGACAAACCCCTCGCATCGGGACACTGGTGTCATCAGTGAGGGGCAATACATCACGTACCAAGCCATTAAGTACGTGTAGGGAAGCTCGATCCGAGGGTTAGGGGTCTTCACTCTCGGCCTTCCCTCTGAATCGACCTCCGGTTTACCTTGGGAGTCGACGATGGCCTCCACCCTGCAAAGCTCTGAGTCAGGGCCCGCAACCCGCTTTGAATACCGGCCACCATTGCCGGAAGGAGAGCTATGGACCTACCATAGGCCAGCAGTACCGCCGGATACACCACATCGACAACAATCACCTCGTGCGGCAGTGTCGGCACTACACAATGCTTCAACCACAGCATGAGGAAACCCGCCAGCAGTGCCCGATTAGAAATGGGGACCTGGGCCTGGTGATGGAAGCTTTCAAAAACTGTGTCAGGTTTGAAAGTGTCTTCGTTCGATTCTGTGGTATAAGAACTCACAAAGGCGTCGATCCTCTCGGCGATTTCTTCGTCAGAGCTGGGAGCCAAACTGGTCACTGAATGGTCTTTCTCAGTGATACCATTGAACAAGTAGCTCGCCTAAGACAGCTGCTTAACTCCCCTAGTCCTCCAGGACGTTATTTGGCCGCAGATGTGGAAATGGCATAGCACTTCCCAGTAGGTCTCATATACACGAAGGGACTCTTTCTTCAAGAGATGAAGCTCCTCAGAGGTGGGGACGTATTCCTCATAAGGAGCATCTCCCATTACCAGCCCCGAGAATTCATATAATTCATGCAAGGAGAGCCCCATTTCTCCAACCGGGGTGAAGAACATCCGCGTCAAAGGGTTATAGTGCTCCAGGATCCCAAAGAAATTTTGGGAATTCTGTGGGATGCCATATTGCACAGCCCTGACTGCTTGGTACAGTCCCACTTGGTCCAATAGACCTCCGAGTTCGGTGAGGACAAAGTTTACCATCTTGCCCCACCAGTACTTATCAGTGGAATGAATCCACCCGAGCGGGCGGAAGTCAGTGGGAAAATCACCCCCTACCTTCATGAATTGATTAATAAAGGTAGTGCCGAGCTGAGGGGTTTCCCCTACTGGGTAATCAGACCTGAGCAGTCCAGGAAACAGGCTAAAAACTTCCCTTCCATGACCGGCAGTGTGTACCTTCTTGGCGCTCAGGCTGCCGTGAGAAACATTGGAGACAGGTCGGCCAAGGTCCCATTGCATTGACCGAGGGACAGACGTGTGCTGAAGATAGGATAGAGGGTACATTCTCTCCATATTTGAAAGAAAGAATTTCCTACCCCCTATCTGGTGGAGCCACTTGTAATCGCCATCATGCAAGACGTAACCACCCTCGCCAATATTTTCCCCAAAGAAGAAGACGGGTTTCTTCAATGGAATGCGCGAATCCGTCTTAAATTCTGCGTCAGTCATAAGTTCCCTGAATATCGCCATGTCGACCTTGGAGAGTCTCTCCCTTCGCTCCCTCGGCTTATCGGTGGTCACAGGAGCAGTCCTTTGCAACACGAAGGTTAAGTTGCGGTCAGCACCACCTACGTGCCCGAAGTGACACTTTTTGGAGAGAGAATCGGCGGAATATCGCACTGCAAAAGAAAACGACATTTGATCAAAAATCTGAAAGGAAATGATTAAGTGTCCACAACCCAAACGTAGAAGTAAACTCAGACGCGAAAATCATCAAAATCTGCATCCAGACCCGAAGATCGCGAGGCTAGCATGGAGCCCGCGTTTTGAAAATCCAAGACTTATGAAAAATCTCTAAGTGCTTGGACTCAGACGCAAGATTCATGAGGACCAGCGTCTGATTTCACAAGACGCAAGAATCATAAGAAATCTGCGTCCGAATCTTTCATACTTAGGAACATTCTAAGTGTTGAATCCGAAATGCAAGGCTCACTGGGGCCCTGTGTTCAACAAACAGACGCAGATTCGAGCAGATAAAAGCAGCAAGGGCATCAAACCTACGCCTTGTTTATCGACTCAAGGGCCGCGTCTGAAGATCAAACATGGGCTCGAACCCACGTTGGCGGGTCAATTTTAAAAGAGGGGTCCAAGAGTTCAAAGAACTCTATAAACCCTTTTAATGGTGGAAATCAAGTCCGATGGCTTTATACCTGAAATAGGGGCTTCCTGCATGGAGGAACCGTCCCTCTGAGTCTCAGCGACGACCGCCCGTGAAGATGAAGCAGTTTGCTTGGCCTTTGGTGCTATTGCAAATCAAAAGTCCGGTGTTGGATGAAGTAAAAAGAATAAAGGAAATTCCTTTCTCAAAACCCTAACAGATGCACACGAAGACAAAGGAGAGTCTAATGATGACTCTTGAAATACTATTACCTTTTATAGGCACGGTGATTCGCAAAGATACGCGGCGCTTGGCTCGACGCCTAATCACCGCCTGACGCGTGGACAGCGTATTAAATGCAGCATGAAGTTCGCACGCCAAAAAGTAGATGTCCCTTCAATTCTACGGGACACGTGGCAGCGTACTCATGGCACGGATTCGCATCTAACAGTCGCGTCTTCATCTCTAAAGACGCGTCTCTTCGATGGTCGCATCCTTTCAATCCGGCCAAAGTCACGTCTACCTCATCGAGTAAAAGTCGCGTTTTCATCCCCAAAAGATGCACCCCTATAAAAGGCGCATCTTTAAAGCGGTACTACCCCTGCGTCCACAGAACTGGCGTTCAGTCCTTTCTTCTGCAATTCAGTTCAACAGTACACTGACACAAGCAGACGACTGCCCACCTCTGGTTTAAAGTACACCAACGACAAACTCAAAGCATCGGGGAGGTTTAGACTGTGTATCTAGACACTCCACGCGATCGGTTTTGGCGGCTTCAAAGAGTTTCACAGTACACTCACGAAGGCCATACTCCAAACAAGATCAAGCCCGAAGCTTTGTCAGTCCAAATCATAAAAGTGGATTCAGCTAGAGTCCAAAGTATTTCGAAATCCGTCCCAGCTAACTGCGGAATATCGAAAACTTTGGAGGGGGTTCTGTAGGCTGTCTAAAAATCATTAAAGACAAGTCATCAAAGGCAGAGTCCCAAACTCCAGACGCAGGGCTAGTCTCAGCCAACACTGCCGCACCCAGGCGCGTGGGTCGAAACCCGCGTCTCAGCCGCACCAAGGCGCGTGGGTCGAAACCCGCGTCTCCACAGCACCAAGGCGCGTGGGTCGAAACCCGCGCATCAGCCGCACCAAGGCGCGTGAGTCGAAACTCGCGTCTCAGCCGCACCAAGGCGCGTGAGTCGACACCCGCGTCACAGTTGTAACCATCCCGGTTATAGGGTTAATCACGGCCCACATAACGGGGAAAGTTAACCCTATTATGGAGTGTTTTTAGGAGGCACGTATGCCCCTGAAACCTCTATAAATAGCCCCGTTGCTATGGAGAAGGGGTCGGATTTTTTTTTGAGAGAAGAACTCTGAGAGAAAAAAGCTTGACTTTAGAGCTTCCACAGAGGAGGAAAGAGAGTCCAACCCTTCAGATAACTTGCTGCGTACAAGTTAATCTTTGCCTACAATCTCTTGGTCGACAGAGCTGTGCTACTCCGTCCACTATCCGAAGAGAAGATCCCAGAAGTTCTCGACGTTCTCCCGGTCAACGGAAAACAAGATTCACTTTCCACCGCCACTTGAAGAATCCAGCACTAAACAAAGGGGAGATTCAAGACTCAACATCTTCCCTCCCTTGTAGTCGGAGCATTAGTCCGTTGTAATCTTTCAACTGATTCAAGGAAACTTTACACCGAATTCTTCTACTCCGTACCAAACAAGAGATGCATCTGAAACTGGAAGTGCCTTGATAAAATAACGGAGGGGACATTGGTCTCTATTGCCATCTTAACCGTGGGTCATGGCGCGGATCTCTGAAAAGACGTTGGGGCTGACCATGTTATCTCCACGGGAGGCTCCCGAAGCTTTGGGGAGTTCAACTTCTCTTAGTCGAATTCGATCACAAGCGATTCAATTGTGAATTCAAGCATCTTGACGTCAGCTTGCGCCACCACTTTCTCGTTGGTTGAGAAAGATGAATCCCCAGCGGAGTCGCCATCTCTTATTTGGTACGGAGTAGAAGAATTCGGTGTAAAATTTCCTTGAACAGTTGAAAGATTACAACGGACTAATGCTCCGACTACAAGGGAGGGAAGATGTTGAGTCTTGAATCTCCCCTTTGTTTAGTGTTGGGTTCTTCAAGTGGCGGTAGAAAGTGAATCTTATTTTCCGTTGACCGGGTGAACGTCGAGAACTTCTGGGGATCTTCTCTTCGGATGGTGGACGGAGTAGCACAGCTCTATCGACCAAGAGATTGTAGGTAAAGATTAACTTGTACGCAGCAAGTTATCTGAAGGGTTGGACTCTCTTTCCTCCTCTGTGGAAGCTCTAAAGTCAAGCTCTTTTCTCTCAGAGTTCTTCTCTCAAAAAAAATCCGACCCCTTCTCCATAGCAATGGGGCTATTTATAGAGGTTTCAGGGGCGTACGTGCCTCCTAAAAACACTCCATAATGGGGGTTAACTTTCCCCGTTATGTGGACCGTGATTGACCCTATAACCGGGACGGTTACGACTGAGACGCGGGTGTCGACCCACGCGCCTTGGTGCGGCTGAGACGCGGGTTTCGACCCACGTGCCTCGGTGCGGCTGAGACGCGGGTTTCGACCCACCACGCCTCGGTGCGGCTGAGACGCGGGTTTCGATCCACGCACCTGGGTGCGGCAGTGTTGGCTGAGACTAGCCCTGCGTCTGGAGTTTGGGACTCTGCCTTTGATGACTTGTCTTTAATGATTTTTAGACAGCCTACACCATTCTTTGTTCCGTTGTCCGCATCATTCTCCCCGTATTGGAGAGAACTTGATCCCATCAAGTCAGAAATAGAAGTGAACGCATCTTGCTTCAGAGTGTTAGAATCTATCTGTTGCAGTGCACTTTGGTTTTTTCACATGTTATCAATTGGTGCTTTTCTTTTTTATCGAGCTAAATACTTACGAGTCATGATAATTTCATCATCTAAGATTTTATAAATCTGATCCATTGTATTGAGTAAAATATTTGGAGTTGGTGAAAGGGAGGATATTTAAAAAAATAGGCTCCTGGGATGGCTTGTCAATAAAAAAATTGTCAAGGTTAAAATCAAAATCTTTGTAATTAATTAGATCTTCAATATTGAAAATAGAACTGATAATAAAATCTATAACATAAACATTGCAATTTAGTTTCTTTAAGACTTGAAAATGATAAGTACTGCAAACATGTTAATCATCACCAATATTAAAAGTTTTAAATTATTTCTTATTGTCAATTTGAATAAATTAGTGGACATTGTTTTGAGCAGTTTTATCCATACTTTCTTGTGTAATTTGTGATGTGATTTCATGTGCACATGTGATGTAAAAGATGATAATGCAGACTCATGACGACATCGGTTAGACAATTAGTGTGAGGATGGAAGGCAGCGGAGAACTTAGACTTAGTACCTAACATGTATCACATGATTCTCCAACGATAAAGATGAAAATTGATCGGGCATAGCTGAGGCCTGTTGTTTCCCCCCTCTCTCCTTGTTTTCTCTCTCTCCTCTCTCTTCTCTCTCATTCTCTCTCCTCTCTCATTCTCTCTCTAACTATATATAATATATTTTAATAGATTTATTTGCTGCTCGTGGCACTTGTTTCTGGGATTTCGAATTTTAAGGTGTTTTTCGAAGATTTTAGGTGAGTGTCCTTGCTTTCTTATTAGGTCTCCCCGCTTCGACAGGTTGAGTTGTATTTTCAAAGATTTATGTATTTATTACCCCATATTGTAAATTGTATTTTATTTTGTACTATGCATTTATATTTGTATGTAACTGAGTGCCTAGGACTGTAAATGTATTATGCCCGTGATGAATGCTTTTAGTATAGTGGTTTACTTCCTATACATATCTGCTTGCTTTATTATATACGTGTGTTCGACACCAACACTCCTGCGGGTACTATATCCAACCTCCGTGCTGCATTCAACCTCCGGGTTTCTATACTCAACCTTCAGCTTGCATTCAGCTTTCAGGCTCTCATGCTCCGCCTGGTAGGCAAGTCTAGCGCACAACGTTTTCCTGCTAACTCCGCTCGATGAGTTACGTCGTGTGCGATAGTTGTACGTTATCATGGCATCGCACGAGTAGTAACTACGCCGAACGTGATAACCTCCAGCACTGTATGCTATCCTCGCTTCATCTTGTCTTCCTCCGCTTATTTGATCGCTAGCCATTGCCTGTCACGTTCTGTTATCATGTTTGTGTGCGTGTCTAGTACTAACCGTGCAGGTACCCTTGTACAGCCTCGAAGTTTCTGCCCACTCTAGTTTGTCTACCAATAGGAATTGGCCTTGCACCTTTATGGGTTTCATGAGTTACCAACAGGGTGCTTAAACCCCGGGCTTACTTTCAGTTATTCGGGCTCTCACCCACTTTCTCGAAAGAGGAGTGCACTTAGACCGTCAGGTCTCTCAGCCATACCTGGACGGCGAACCTAGCGCTCAGTACTTTACCGCTAACTCCATTCGAGCGTAGTTACGCCGTGAGCACGACTTTGTTACGTGCGGTAATATAGCGTTCATACGCTCGCTTCGCTGTGTGCATTTAACTGTGTCACGAGCGGTAACCCCGACAAGCGTGATAGCGTCTAGCGCTGTACTCTAGTTTCGCTTCAACGATGCTTAGCTCCACTTGGATGTTCGTTTCTTACTTGCTCGCTTGCCTGCTTGATGATTTGACTATTATTCTTCTTGATGGTTGTGAAGAGTTTGAAACCTTTACTTATACTATATTGTTTTTCAGTATTCATACTGGTCTCCTGATAAGTACCATCTTTTTGTATCTGCACCGATCCCCTGTATCGGCACTATTTTTCTGTATTTGTACTGATCCCCGGTATCGGTACCATTTTCATGCATTATGATACTCAATAGTACTATCTATTGTGCTTATTGCTTGACAAGCTATCACTTACTATGTTGACCATCTGACACCTAACATGCTACTACTTGACACCTGCCCTTTATTATGATATCACTTATCATCTGCCACCTGTCATGTTAACACTTGACCTGTGATAATCATATTTATGGAAATCTTATACCTGTTATCTTGTATTATATATAGTGACATGCATCCCTGGTACTCATGTACTCATGAATTCCTGAACCTGTCCTGCTTCTACTATTCCCGTAAATTGATTAACATAATAAATTATAAATAAGACAACTTGCACCGGGTTTGGGGAAACTGATGGGTCCTGATTAGTTCGATGTTTATGGTGGTCATATCATGTCACGCGTGGCCACATTCTTGGGGGATCACTTGGCGGCCATCAGGGATTCCGTAGGGTATACTGGTACCCCTATCCCTTCTATTTATTATTGTCGGGTATGCACAAGCCCTAGGCATATTTCTACGAGATCTGCGATACCTACTCTTGTCCGGGCATACAATAAGTCCCAGTACCTAGCAGTACGTTCAGGTTCAGCGTCAGATGCTCCTGGGATGTTGTCCCGGGCATGTACGGGACTCATTCTAAACATGGTTCGTCAAACTCCATCAGTTTTCAAATAACTAGCTCTAAGTTGTAAGTGAAAGTATGTGGAATGGACGCATACTAGAACCTACAAGTTAGGCGGCCCCAATTATAATAAGATGCTAACATACAATTCGTTGTGCTGTTTTGCAACTCGGGTTGTATACGCTCGGATTACGGTGACATAGGATAAAAGTATATAGATGAGAGTTTTCTTGTTTGGATCATTCCTTCAACGTACTAGTCTCATGTTCATAACTTGAGCTTGTACGACTGTTTTGCTTGTATTCGGTATTATCAGTTTTATCCATTTTTTATCAATTTTATGATATTTTCTTAGTATAGGGGACAACTGGTTTTGCTAAATTTTTACCTTTCTTGCTGCCACCATGCTTGCTCCTATATGCCTGTGCTCACGAAACAATTTTTTAACATATGTTTTGACTTGAATTTATCGATACACGTATGCTTGTCCCTCCACGTCACTTGGCATTCACCACCACTCGTTAGGGAGTTCTGACTCTACTGAACCTGCATGTTCAGATCTTGAAGCTTGGAGCTTGCGGATTCTCCCGATTGCTGATCAGAGATGCGCAGCGAAAGCATGAATCATCAACAGACCATCTGAGGCCATATCCTTCCAGACCCCTGCTCGTCTCTCGAGTTATTCTTTTGTAACTCGTGAGCACCTTTTGTATTGTTCATACTTGGATATCTCTTTGTATTCTCGTATTTACATCTATCGGTGATGTAATATTTTGTAATATTGTGCTATAACTTGTGATAACTTTATAATTGCACTCATATATTGGAATGTATAATGCACTACAACTTTCGTACTCTGATTCTTACCCGTAATGATGCTTAGCGTATATATGTGAGGGTATTTTCGACCTACGTATATACATCACAGTAACATCTCTGTACCCGTGGGATCGGGGCGTTACAGGATGGTATCAGAGCCTAGACTCTCACATTCGCAGTACAACCAGTCGACAAATCAATGGTAATAAAATTTGTAACTGGAATGCAGGAGTCCTGGTTATACAATCCAACTACAAGTGCTGAGTTATCTATTTCTTCTATCGTCTTTCCTTTGATTTTCGTATCCCTTCCACTTTTCCCTATTCTGGTTTTCACAGTTTTATACCAACTTAAGATATGGATCGACTGGAGATGTAGCGGTAAAGGGCAGAGCGAAACTATTATATGATCTCTTCGATCAAATCTACGAAGCTCGAGTATTCTCAAAATCGATCTACAGTCAGACTATTATCCATAAGACAACATTCATAACCCATCTCGGTTATTAGGAATTCTTGACCATGTCCTTTAGAGCCACAACGCCCAGCAGTCTTTATGGATTTGATGTACCATGAATCTCGCTAACCTCGCCAAGCGAGAGTCTTGTCCTAACCACACAAGCTCAATCAGGCACGGGCTTTGCCGCACTCGGGTGCTTAGCATTTAGTACTGTGTTACGCATTGACTTCACCGCGTGAGCTCCGCCCAGTGCGAGCCTCGCAGAGCATTAGCTTTGCCGCACCTAAGTGCTTAGCGCCTGACGCTCTGTTAGGCAATGGCCCAACCAAACCCAAACTTCGTTTATGGCTAGTTCTCTTAGAGTTTAGTATCCTATGTTTGTTTCCCAGATTTCTCCCACCTGACGTGTTGCATGGACTTAGTGAAGTGGGTTTTCTTGCTGCATCTGAACCAATTTGTCATAATCTTTACCGACAATCTATTCAGCCAACCTTGTGGGACTTGGGTATTCTCCAGATATTTAATCTACAGTCGAGATATCCTCCAGAGCACAGTATTATAAATTCTCATTCAGGCCTTTCAGAGTTTTCAGCGTTCTGTATTTATAACTCTTTATTATTGGTTTTCTTTGTTTATGATCTCTTATCAGGGTTTTCTTTATTTTTTGATCTTCTGGTATACTCTCGGGGTAAAAGTAAGCATCCAACACATTGGAAATTCTATTACAGATTCTTCATCAAGTACAACTTCATGCCTCTCAGATAAAAAAGTGATATCGGGTAAGTATTATAAGGCACTGTCAGAAGACTTATATGACAGAAAGTGCAGAAGTTGTCTAGATCCCGAGTTTATTATTCAGTCATTTGGAAGCGTCACCCTTAATTATTCACATCTTAAGTGGTATAATTCTCATCTCTATCCTTCTTGTGTACATTTTCCCCTGATAAAAATCTTAAGGGCGAAATTTTTGTAAGGTGGATGGAATGTAACACCCCGTTCCCGAAATATGTACTTATATATTTAGTCAGATTGTTTTTAATCATATTTTTCAATTTACTTTTTGTATATATTCTTGTTTCATGATTATTTATGCGATTGTTTTGCATTGGATCCGGATTCATGGACTCGGAATCAACCCTAGTCTGAACTGGGGACCGATCCTAATATATTGCTCGATTTGGTCTTTCTAGTAGTCATATTTAATTGATTTCAAATTCAAACATCGTTTTCCAATATTTGAATTTTTCTTGATTTTTTGGAATATTTTCAAATTAAATTACAAAATCTTCAAAATCGGTGTCGGCTAGATCTCTGGTCGATTTCAAGATTTTTAATTTTCAAATAGAGTTGAATTTTTAAAATCTATTTTCACATTACTTCTTAGAATTTTATTTTCTATCTTAACGCATTTTTAGGGATTTTTCTGAATTTATCGAAGTTCGACCAATTTTGGAGTCGACTAGTATTGTTGGTAGATTCTAGGATTTTTAAATTGAAATTTTTGGAATCTGATTTCACCATGTACCTTAAAATAATATTTACTATTTTGAGAATTTTGAAAAGCTTTCCAAGTTACCCCATTTTTTGGCTTTTTCAATGTTTTCAGTGTTTTCCCAGATCCGGGATATCTATCCGATATTTTCTTTTTTCTTCTTTCTTTCGCTTTTATTCTCCTCCACATCTTTTTTTCTTTTTACCTTTTTCTTTTCTTTTCCTTTTTTCTCCTCCATGCAACACCCCAAAAATATCTCCCCCCTTTTCCTTAGGGCCTGTTTGGTTAAGGGTGGAAGTGAGGAAGTGAAGAAGTGAGGAAGTGGTAATAGTTCCCTTTGGAATTTGGGAATTGGTTAGTAAGTTTTTTGGTGTTTGGATGTTGTTGGGAAGTGTGGTTTGGAAAATGTTATGTCTTTTCCGGTGTTTGGATGGTAATGTGGAAGTAAAAGTGAAAAAGTTGACTACAAAGTTTGTAGGATCTATAATCAAAGCAACACAACACTAGAGGGGGGGTGAATAGTGTTTAAAAACTGTAAATCAAATTACTTGCAGGAAATAAAATAAACACAAGATAAACTCAGAAAATTCAAACGCAAAGACAAGAGAGTTATCCTGGTTCGGTCCTTGTGACCTACATCCAGTCCCCAAGCAAACCGCTTGAGATTTTTCTTTCCTGATTTGTGTACACCCACAATCAATGCCTTGTACACCACTTGACAAACGCCCTTTGCCAAATATGCACAACTCCTCTTCCACCAAGAGAACAAACACCTTGTACAACTTTCTTCTACTCCAAGAAGACGCCCTTGTACAAATGATCTTCTTTGAATGATTACAATGATCCTATAAGCCTTGAAATTGAATGTGCTTGTGGACAAGGTTTCTTATAGGAGGGATTTCAGAAATCTTCACAATTGAATTTGGAATTTGGTGAAGAAAACTGAAAGTGAAACAGGTTTTCAGAAAACAGAATTTTGGAGAGAGTTTTAAGCTGAAAACTTTGGATTTGAATTGGTGATTTGACCCTAGGACAATACCCCTATTTATAGGTGAAATCCATAGTAAGTTAGGGTAGTTATCAGGCCAAATTCAAATTTTGAAACGTTGAAAAACGCACCAGAAATCACCAACTGCACAGCAGTTACCAACTGCCATTAGTCGACTTGAACAGAAGATTAGTCGACTAGAAGAACAAAATTTTCAAAGACTAGTCGACTACAATAACGGATAAGTCGACTATCAAAAGACTGATACAGATATTTGGTTTCTGGAAAACTGAATATAGTCGACTATATAGGCACTGTTAGTCGACTATATAGGGTGTTAGTCGACTATACAAGAAGGGTAAGTCGACTAAGTTTCATGTCAGACAGAAACAGAGAGCAAGGGAATTTTTGTATGGGTTTTTAGTCGACTTGGGAAAATCTATAGTCGACTAGGGTATCTGTTAGTCGACTATACAATGGGGTCAAGTCGACTAACTTTCCTGACAGACAACAAACAGAGACTTGGTCAATTGTTTTAGCAGGATCTAGTCGACTAGGGATTTTTGACAAGTCGACTATAGAAGGGGTAGTCGACTATACTAGAGGGTCAAGTCGACTAATATAGGAATTTTGTGTGTGTTCAAGGCTTTTCACATATTTCTAAATTACACAAAAAATACCACAAATTGTAACAGAGGTAGAATCATCATAATTGCTTGTCCATCATCAAAATCTCTATCATAGGCTTCAACATTCTCCCCCTTTTTGATGATGACAACCCATGTTTTGTGATAACTCCCCCTGCAGCAAAACTCCCCCTGAGTAAATAGGTTATGATATATAGATGATATATATATATTATAATCAAGTCTTCTTGTTTGCCCCTGCATAAAGTGTTAAGTTTCCCCTGCATTGCCATATGTCAATATCCATAACATCATATGTCAATTTTGCTTGTCACAGCACATATGTCATATATGTCAATTTTCAGATTATTCTTTCATATGCAAGACATAGCTACTTTTCAGATTTCTGATATGAAACAGAACATGGACATATGCTTGTTGACATATGCTTTGGTCAGATTTGCAGAACTTAGCCAGTTGCAGATCATAACAGGTTACAACATAGCAGAACATACTTTTCAGATCATAACACAAACACAGATTTATATAACACAAACATTAGCAGAACATACTTTTCAGATCATAACACAAACACAGAGTTTTTCTCCCTCTTTGTCATTAACAAAAAGCAGAAACATACAATGTTTTCAAACTGGAATACACATTTAAAAAGAGTCTTAAAAACATAAAAATACAGAAAAAAAAAATTAAAAACTGCAAAAGCAAAAACAGGTAGAAATGCCAACGCCATAATCTTCAGATGTCGGATCCGGGAGGAGGAGGTGGCGGAAAATGTGTTTTCAGGAGGTTTAGAATCTCTGTTTGAGTTGATGCAAATGAATCCATCTGAAGTTGCATATGCTCAATCCGAGTCATCAATAAAGACTGATTGTGAAGAACTTGAGTTGAAGTGTCTTGAAGAACTTGTTGTTGAGCATGAAGAGAGGCAATCTCAACAGACAGGGAATTGTAGAATGCATCAGTGTAAGAAGAAGGTGGTTGGTTTGGAGGTGGTTCAGTGAAAGGAGGTTGGGTAGAGGAAGATGGAGGTTGTGTGAAACTTTGTGGAGGTGAAGAAGGTGGTTGTTGTGGAGGAGGATGAATATCAGTAATTTTCATACGGTGGAGAGCGGCACGATCAAATGGTTCAAAGACTTTGACAATACTAGTTTCGGAATCAAGATCAACGTGAAATTTCCGAAATACGTGTGTCAAGAAAGCTCCATAAGGAAGAAATGAAGTATGTGACTTAACCATGGTATCAAATACAATTTTTGCCCAATTAACATCGAGGCCAGCCATAATTGCATAGACGCAAGTGGCTAACTCTCGTGAATAGTAATTGTAGCTTCCAGTTTTGGGACAAATATTGTATGCAAGGATGCGACCTATGAGACGGGGAATTGGTTTTAACTTGTTGTTGGTCATAGGTAATCCTTGTCCAGATAGAAAGATATTACTTAAGACTTCCTCATCATCCATGGTAATATCATCAAGCAAGAGACCGTGATAAGGAATAGACAAGATACAGCCGATTGATTTTGGGGATAATTTTATATTTATACCTTTAACCAATGAATAAATGTGAACATCATCCTCATTATCTTCATAGGTTAAATTAGTATAGAATAAGTGTATCAAGAATGGATAATAACCTTGCCTAGAATCCTTAGAAAACATGTGAATTAGACCACTATTTTGCAAATATGAGACAATGTCATAATCATAAAAGTCTTCATATTTAACAAAACGACCGGGTAGAATTTCTAGGGAAGACAATCTAATGAAATCTTCTTCTAGGGCAGGGTTTTTGAGAAATGCCCTAAAATCAACTTGTGAAGATGAACTAGATGGAATAAACTTAGTTTTCTTTGACCTAGACATGTTGAGCACTAAAATTGATGGAATAGAACACAAGAACTGAAAGGAAATGGAAGGGATTTGAAAGAGATTACCAAGAAATTGGAAGAGAAGTGAAGAAAGTTGTTGATTGCTGCAGTCGCTGCTGGCGCTTCAAACCCTTCTGAAGTCGACTGGAGGCATCGGCTGGGAAAAAGAATTGGGGGAAAATTTAGGGTTTTGTGAAGAGAAAGTTTGGAATGAGTGGTTGAGATCAAATCTAGAATGATATTAAGGGTGAGGATTAAAAGAGAGAGATATTGGATCCACAATTAAAGAAAAACGGGTCGGGTTCGAAACTTAAATCCGAAAAACAGAACACAGAATATGACAGAATTAGTCGACTTGAGATTTGTTATTAGTCGACTAAGTTTTGAAAAATCAAAAAGCTATGTCTCTGTTAATGCAAATTAGTCGACTGGGTTACTGTCAAGTTGACTAGGGCCTGTATAAGTCGACTAATATGGATTAGTAAGTCGACTAATTATGTAAAAAATGCCTTTGAAAAATTCTAAAATTTTTTTTTTTAAATCAGAAAAATTGCAAATACCCAAATCTCTTCGAAATTTTATGAAAGTATCTTCTTTAAGAGGCTTTGTGAATATATCTGCAATTTGATTATCAGTTGATATAAAAGTTAAAGAAATATCACCTTTTAAAGCATGATCACGTAAAAAATGATGTCTAATATCAATATGTTTGGTACGTGAATGATGAACAGGATTTTTAGATAAATTAATAGCACTGGTATTATCACACATAATAGGTGAGGTTGTGATAGTCATGCCATAATCAGGTAAGGTTTGTTTCATCCATATAATTTGTGCACATACAACACTAGCAGTAATATATTCTGCCTCGGTTGTTGATAATGATACAGAATTTTGCTTTTTACTGAACCATGATACTAGTGAATGTCCCAAAAAGTGACAAGTACCACTAGTACTCTTCCGATCAGATTTACATCCAGCAAAATCAGCATCACTATACGATAGTAAATCAAATGTGCGTGATTTTGGATAAAATAAATCATAATTGATTGTGTTATTTAAATATCTAAAAATTCTTTTCACTGCTTTAAGATGTGATTCCTTAGGATTTGACTGATATCTAGCACATAAGCATACACTGAACATAATATCAGGTCTACTTGAAGTAATGTATAGTAAAGAACCAATCATACCTTTATAGAGTTTCTGATCAACATTCTTACCATTTTCATCTTTGTCTAAAAATGTAGTTGTACTCATGGGAGTATTCTTATGACCAGAATTTTTCATGCCAAATCGTTTTAGAAGTTCCTTTGCATACTTGCACTGGGAAATGAAGATTCCATCCTTCATTTGCTTTATTTGTAGACCGAGAAAGTAAATAAGTTCGCCCATGTGGCTCATCTCAAATTCACTCTGCATGGTCTTAGAAAATTCTTGACAAAGATTATCGTTAGTAGATCCAAATAAAATGTCATCAACATAAATCTGAATGATTAAAATATCTTTATCAACATGTTTAATAAAGAGAGTTGTATCTGCTCTTCCCATCTTAAATTAGAATTTAAAAGAAAACTTTTTAATCTATCATACCAAGCACGGGGTGCTTGTTTTAAACCATATAAAGCTTTCTTAAGTTTAAAAACATGGTTTGGAAATTTTTCATGTTCAAAACCTGGAGGTTGTTCAACATAAACAGTTTCTTTAATAAATCCGTTTAAAAATGCACTTTTAACATCCATTTGATATAGTTTGAAATTCATAAAACAAGAAAAAGCAAGTAAAATACGAATAGATTCAAGCCTAGCTACTGGTGCATAAGTTTCATCAAAATCAATACCTTCTTCTTGATTGTATCCTTGTGCTACTAACCTTGCTTTGTTCTTAATGACTTTACCTGTTTCATCAAGTTTGTTCTTAAAGATCCATCTGGTACCGATGACTGGATGATCAGTAGGACGTTGTACAAGATCCCAAACATCATTTCTGACAAATTGGTTCAACTCTTCTTGCATGGAAATCGTCCAAAAATCATCCTCACATGTTTCTTTGATATTCTTCGGTTCAATGAGTGATATGAAGGCAATTTGTATCATGTAGTTCAACTTAGATCTTGTCTGAACGCCTTGATTTATGTCTCCAATAACCAAATCTCGTGGATGATTCCTTACTTCAACATATGCTTTCGGTAACTTGGTAGGAGTCTCATCATCCTTAGACATGTTAGTATCAACAGAAGATATAACAATATTATCAATAGGACTATCTATGATATGATCATCATCATGTGGAGAAGTATTAGAAACAGGCTTAGTCAAGGATTCATCAAATTTAACATGTAATGATTCTTCAATAGTAAATGTTTTCTTATTAAATATTCTATATGTTTTACTATGAGTAGAGTATCCAACAAAAATACCTTCATTGGATCTAGCATCAAATTTATCTAAAGCATCTTTTGTATTTAAGATAAAGCATTTACATCCAAAAATCTTAAAGTAAGAAACTTTTGGAATCCTATTATCAAACAATTCATAAGATGTTTTATTTAAAAAAGGTCGAATAAGCACACGATTTAAAACATAACATGCAGTAGCAATAGCCTCAGCCCAAAATATTTTGGTAAATTACTGTCCATAAGCATAGTTCTAGCACATTCTTGCAAAGTCCTATTCTTTCTCTCTACAACACCATTTTGAGGAGATGCTATAGGAAATGCAAAATTATGTGTAATACCATACTTATCACAGAAATTTGAAAAAGATTCATTTTCAAATTCTCCTCCATGATCACTTCGAATAGTGACTATGTTTAGAGACTTTTGATTTTGAATTCTTTTACAAAAACTTGCAAATTCATCAAAAGTATCATTTTTATTTTTTAGAAAAATTACCCATGAAAACCGTGAAAAATCATCAACAATAACAAAAACATATCTACTCTTGTTTAAAGAAGAAACACGAGTAGGACCAAATAAATCCAAATGCAACAATTCTAAAGGTCTCTTAGTAGAAACTAAATCTTTAGATTTAAAAGATGATTTAACTTGTTTTCCTAATTGACAAGAATCACAAAAATAATCCTTTTTAAAAGCAATTTTTGAAAGACCTTTAACTAAATCAAATTTAGAAATCTTAGAAATAGTTTTCATATTCAAATGACCAAATCTTTTATGCCATAAAAAATAATCATTATTAGAAGAAAATAAACATAAGTCATCATTAGATGATACGCAAGATATAGATAATTCATAAATGTTATTGTTACGAAAACCTTTGAATAAAATATCTTTCATGTTAGTATCATAAATAAGACATGCATCTTTTTCAAAAACAATTTTTTAACCCTTATCACATAATTGACTAATACTTAATAGATTGTGTTTTAAACCTCTTACCAAAAGAACATTTTCAATAAGGGGTTTTGAAATGTTACCAACTATGCCGGTACCAATAACCTTTCCTTTGTTATTGTCTCCAAATATCACTGTACCTCCCTTTTTGATTTGAACGGAAGACAGTAGTTGAATGTGTCCGGTCATGTGTTTGGAACACCCACTATCAAGTATCCACTTTTCTTTAAAAGGTACCTATAAGATAAACAAATTTGTATGGTACCCATCATGATAGGGTCCGAAAAAGATTAGCCTTTAGGAACCCAAATCCAATTGGAATTTGGTTTCCACTTGTTAGTATAAACATAATTCTCAGAATTACACACATCATGTATATAAGATGCAATATAAATATTTTTATCAACAGTATTTAGATTCTTAGGAACCCATATAAATTTGTATCTAATTCTTTATGAAATAGTATTTCTTTTCACAAAAGAATTATATGGATTATTATTATGAAGATGTGTAGATTTTACAAAATTGGTTTTTGAAGATCCAATACCAATATGAGTAGGTTTATAAATCTTATCTTTTGAAAAACCAAGACCAAAATGATTGTTAGACATCTTTTGAGAAGCTAATAAAACATTTAAATTCTCTTTTCCTTTATTAAATTTAGTTACATTTTTCAAAAGATCTTCATACTTAATTTTGAAAACAATCATGTCTTTATCTAAAATAGAAATTCTAGAATTTAAAGAAATAGTTTCCTTTTTAAGTAAAGAATTTTCTTTTAAGAAAATTTCAATATCCTTTTTTAAAGATGCAATAACTTTTTCAAAATCTTCATTTTGAGAACTTAGAGAAGATGTTTGAGAAACAAAACATGCATTTTCATGAATGAGTCTTTCATTTTCCTTTATTAAGACTTTATTTTTAATCTTTTCATTTTTGAAATTATTAAACAATTCATTAAAAGCTTCTAATAACTCATCATAATCTTGTACCTCGTCTTCTTGGGCCATGAAGCAGATATTGGCGGTTTCCTTTGCTTCTTCTTCGTCAGAGGAAGATGAGTCGCTATCATCCCATGTTGCTTGGAAGGCTTTCTTCTTGTTGTTGAACTTATTGAAGTTCTTGAAGTGTCCTTGTTTTAAGAACCTTTTGAACTTTCTGGATAGCATCGCCATTTCTTCTTCATCGTCATCCGAATTGTCCGTGTCGGAAGATGCATGGAAGGCAAGTACTTTCTTCTTGGATGGAAGTTGTTATTCGTCCTTCTTCCTTTCTTCTAACTGCACTTCATATGCCATTAGATTACCGATTAGGTTTTCTAATGTCATAGTTGAGAGATCATTCACCTCTTCAATGGCGGTTGTCTTCTTCTCCCATTCTGGTGTGAGTGCACAAAAGATCTTACGAACTCTTTCAACTTGAGTGTAGTCCTTACCAAGGGATGCTAATGAATTGGTGATGTCGGTGAATCTTGTAACCATTTCGGATATGGTTTCATTCTCCTTCATTTTGAATAACTCAAATCTGTGGACAAGAACAGATATTTTAGATTCCTTAACTTTATTTGTGCCTTCGTGAGTTACCTGAAGAGTATGCCATATTTGACGTGCAGAAGTGGATGTAGACACACGGTTGAACTCTTCTTTGGTTAAAGCACAAAATAGAGCGTTCATTGTCTTGGCATCAAGATTTGCATTCTTCTTTTGATCTTCACTCCAAGCGTTGTAGTTGGTTGTTGGCTTGGTGTATAATGCTTCTACAACGTTCCAAAGATCGTAGTTGATCGATTACAAGTAGATCTTCATTCTACACTTCCAATAGTTGTAGTTGGTTCCGTCAAATAGCGGTGGACGTTGTGTAGAATGTCCTTCTTTGAATTGTGACGAAGGGAACTCCGCTGCCATCCTCGTATGGTTGTTGCCTTGAACCTGCTCTGATACCAAATGTAGGATCTATAATAAAAGCAACACAACACTAGAGGGGGGTGAATAGTGTTTAAAAACTGTAAATCAAATTACTTGCAGGAAATAAAATAAACATAAGATAAACTCAGAAAATTCAAACGCAAAGACAAGAGAGTTATCCTGGTTCGGTCCTTGTGACCTACATCCAGTCCCCAAGCAAACCGCTTGAGATTTTCCTTTCCTGATTTGTGTACACCCACAACCAATGCCTTGTACACCACTTGACAAACGCCCTTTGCCAAATGTGCACAACTCCTCTTCCACCAAGAGAACAAACACCTTGTACAACTTTCTTCTACTCCAAGAAGACGCCCTTGTACAAATGATCTTCTTTGAATGATTACAATGATCCTATAAGCCTTGAAATTGAATGTGCTTGTGGACAAGGTTTCTTATAGGAGGGATTTCAGAAATCTTCACATTGAATTTGGAATTTGGTGAAGAAAACTGAAAGTGAAACAGGTTTTCAGAAAACAGAATTTTTGGAGAGAGTTTTAGGCTGAAAACTTTGGATTTGAATTGGTGATTTGACCCTAGGACAATACCCCTATTTATAGGTGAAATCATAGTAAGTTAGGGTAGTTATCAGGCCAAATTCAAATTTTGAAACGTAGAAAAACGCACCAGAAATCACCAACTGCACAGCAGTTACCAACTGCCATTAGTCGACTTGAACAGAAGATTAGTCGACTAGAAGAACAAAATTTTCAAAGACTAGTCGACTACAATAACGGATAAGTCGACTATCAAAAGACTGATACAGATATTTGGTTTCTGGAAAACTGAATATAGTCGACTATATAGGCACTGTTAGTGACTATATAGGGTGTTAGTCGACTATACAAGAAGGGTAAGTCGACTAAGTTTCATGTCAGACAGAAACAGAGAGCAAGGGAATTTTTGTATGGGTTATTAGTCGACTTGGGAAAATGTATAGTCGACTAGGGTATCTGTTAGTCGACTATACAATGGGGTCAAGTCGACTAACTTTCCTGACAGACAACAAACAGAGACTTGGTCAATTGTTTTAGCAGGATCTAGTCGACTAGGGATTTTTGGCAAGTCGACTATAGAAGGGGTAGTCGACTATACTAGAGGGTCAAGTCGACTAATATAGGAATTTTGTGTGTGTTCAAGGCTTTTCACATATTTCTAAATTACACAAAAAATACCACAAATTGTAACAGAGATAGAATCATCATAATTGCTTGTCCATCATCAAAATCTCTATCATAGGCTTCAACAAAGTTGACCGCAAAATAATATTAAATTAAAAATTAATTAAGAAAAAAAAAATTTGACTGTAATTAGAATGCAAGTGAGATTTACATGAGCAAAAAATTAACTATTTTGTGCTACAACTTATTACAAATGAGATTTACATGACCACAAAATTAACTGTAGCACTCTGGAAGTGAGGAAAACATTGTGTAAAGGAGAAAAGAAAGAAGGAAAAGAATTTTTCCATTTTCCTTTTCCGGTGTTTGGATGAATAGCGGAAATGAGAAAAGACACTTCCCACTTCCTCACTTCCACCTAATTCCTTAAATCCAAACAGCCCCTATATTTTACTTCTTTCTTCTTTCTTTCTTTTCTTCCTTCTTCCCTAGCCAGCAACCCACGCTGAAACCAGCACCTCTCCTCCTTCTCCCTCTCAAATTCTCCTCTCACTCTCTGCACTATTTCTCTTCCTCTCTCTAAATTTCACTCTCACTCCCCTAATTTAACTCTTACTCGCACCTCTCTCTATCTCTCACCCCCTCTCCCCCCTCCACAAGGTCGGCGCCACCACTACCCAACCACCTCCGATGCCTCCTACATCCGACGACCGAGCCCCAACTCTCAACACCATCTTCAACGCTCCACCATCTCCCCCTTCACTTCCATCTTCTTCCTCCTCTCATATTTCTTCACCACCTCTTCAAATCCCACCTTCACATCCACCATCAACTCCATCACCACCACTTCCTCCTCCTAATCAACCACCACAAGCGACCACCAACCTCATCTTCATCATCACCTCCTCCCAAAATCTCCACCACCACCATATCCAACTTTATCTCCTTTAGAAAGCATCTTAACCCATTAACCCCCTTTTCCCTCTCTCTTCTCCTTAGGGTGGCCGACATCCACCTTTGGCCACGCCGGCTGGAGTCGCCTGGGCCCAGCCTGGCCCAGCCAGGCCACGACCACCAGGTTGTGGCCTGTTTTTTCCTCTTTCTCTCTTTGTTTTCCTTTTTTTTCCTCTCTCCCCTTTCTATTACTTTCTCTCCCCTCTCTCATTTTCTCTACAACTATATATAATATATTTTAATATATTTATAGGTGACATGTGGCACGTGTTTCTGTGATTTCAGATTTTACAGTGTTTTTTAAAAATTTAGGCGAGTGTCCTTGCCTTCTTATTGGGTCTCCTGCTTCGACGGGTTGAGTTGTATTTTCGGGAATTTATGTATTTATTACCCCGCGTTGGGAATTGTATTTTGTTTTGTACTGTGTATTTGTATTCGTATGCGGCCGAGTGCTAGGACTGTAAATACATTATGCCTATGACGAATGCTTATAGTATAGTAGTTTACTTCATGTACATATTGTTTTCCATCGAAAAATTGATTCAGGGAAAACTTACAAAAAAAGATCGAGGAGCGAAATTACAAGTACTTCTTTAAAAAAAATTACAAGTAGATCTCCTCTGAGATTTCTGAGAAAATGTGCTGGTAGAAATCTGATCAGCGCCCGAGTACTTTATCTCTTTGACGATGCAATCGATCAAGTGATCGAGACTGCCTCCTAATAAGACTCCCTTCTCGCTTGGTTTGGGGAATCGGAGAACAGAAGATCAATAGAGCCCTTTTGCTAGGAATTCTACTCTTTTCAAGCCAATCTCCTCTCTATCCGTCTGTTCGCCTCTGTGTCTTGTTGAATCAGCCAGGGATCTATTTATAGCCAAAGGTGGGGAGTAACCGCCCCCTTGAATTCAGCAAGGCTGAATCAGCCATTAGCTTCACGCGAGGCTCGCAAATGACCTTGTCGCGAAGCTCTTTGCGAGTTTCTGGGAAGCTAGAGGGTTCGTGCGAATGTCCTCATGCCGTTATGGCTTAGTTGTCTCCACTTAATGTGGGACGAAGTCGGCTTGGTGTAACCACCCACTTAAAATGGCGTTAATCCCACTAAATTAGTGGGGTTCACCCATTAATCCCTCGTAGGATTTTGAAACGGTCAATTTGATGACCTGGCAAAGCCCACTGCAGAGTTAGATCATGCGGAGCTAGCTCATAGCTTCAGGCGAAGTTACTTTTAGAGCCTCGTGCGAAGCTAAGATTCAGCTCATAGCGGAGCTATGACTTAGCTAGCGATAGGGCCTCTGGCGCGAAGCTCTTGGATCAGCCTCCGGCGAGGCTAAATGGGAAGCTTCATGTGAACCTGATAGTTTAGATTCAAAGCGAGGCTACCAGGTTTAGGCGAAGCTTTTAGTTTCATCCGGAGCTACAAAGCTTACCTTGGGGTTATGCCCGGGCTAAGTATTGAGCTAGCTTAGCGTCTTAGGCCTGCTTGGGTCTCTCCAAAGGCAACTTTGGCTAACTATCTGCCTTACTCGATTAGTAATATCCGTGTTGCTGCCTCATCTCTGGTCATCAGTTTGTCTTCGACTTATTTTTTATAGATGTCGATAAGTTAGACGTCGTTCATACCGGTTGAAGATGAATGCGGGAGTCCTGTCTTTTTCAAGTGTCAACACATATGTGCCTTATTATATGCGTGTGTTCGACACGAACATTCCTGCAGGTACTATACCCAGCCTTCGAGCTGTGTTCAATCTCCGGGGTGTCTATACCCATCCTTCGGTTTATGTTCAGCTTCGGGCTCTCATGCTCCGCCTGCTAGGCAAGTCTAGCGCACAACACATTCCTGCTAACTCCGCTCGAATGTAGTTACGTCGTGTGCGATAGCTGTACGTTATCGTGACATCTTCGTAAGCGGTAACTACGCCGAGCGTGATGGCCTCTAGCGTTGTAAGCTAGCCTCGCTCCAACTTATCTAGCTCTGCTTGTTTGATCACTAGCCATTGCCTGTCATGTTCTGTTATCATGTTTGTGTGCGTGTCTGATACTAATCGTGCAGGTACCCTTGTACAGCTTCAGGGTTTCTGCCCACTTTCAGGATGGCTACCCAGTAGGAATTGGTCTTGCACCCTTATGGGTTTTGTGGTAGCTACTGGAAGGGCACTTAGACCATGGGCTCACTTTCAGCCATTCGTGCTCTTGCCCACTTCCTTGAAAGAGGAGTACGCTTAGACTGTCAGGTCTCTCAGTCACGCCTGGTGACGTAGCGCTTAGTGCTTTATCGCTAACTCCATTTGAGCATAATTATGCCGTGAGCACGACTTCGTTGCTTGCGATAATATAGCGTTCATACGCTTGCCTCGTCGTGTGCGTTTAACTGTGCCACGAGCAGTAACCCGCCGAGCGTGATAGCGTAAAGCGTTGTACGCTTGCTTCGCTCCAACACTGCTTAGCTTCGCTTAGATTTTCGCTTGCTTACTTGCTCGCTTGCCTTCTTGATAATTTAACTATTATTCTTCTTGATGGTTGTGAAGAGTTCAAAATCTTTATTTATACTATTTTTCGAATATGTATTATTTTTCAGTATTCGTATTGGTCTTGTGTATCGGTATTGTTTTCCTGTATCTGTATCGATCCCCTGTATTGTAACGTTTTCCTATATCTGTACCGATCCCTAGTATCGATACCGTTTCCTGCATTATGATACTCAATAGTGATATCTACTATGCTTATTGCTTGACGTGCTATCACTTGCCATGTTGACCACCTGACACGCTACTACTTGACACTTGTCCTCTGTTATGATATCACTTATCACCTGCCACCTATCTTGTTTACACTTGACCTGTTATTATCACATTTACGGGAATCCTGTAACTGTTATCTTGTATTATATGCAGTGACATGTTTCCCTAGTACTCATGTACTCCTGAATTTCTGAGCCTGTCATGCTCCTGTTATTTCCGTAAATTGATCATTACATAATAAATTATAAATAAGAAAACTTGCACGAAGTTTGGGGGAAACTTATGGGTCTTGATTAGTTCCGTGTTTATTGTGGTCATATTGTGTCGCGCGTGGCGACATTCTTGAGGGATCACCTAGCGGCCATCAGGGATTTTGTTGGGTGTACTGGCACCCCTACCCCTCCTGTTTACTCCTACTGGGTATGCACTAGCCCTGGCCTATTTCTACAGGATTTGCTAAACCCTACTCTTGTTCGGGCGTACAATAAGTTTCGATACCTAGCGGTACATTCTGGTTCAGCGCCAGATACTCCGGACCGTTATCCCGGGCATGTACGGGATCCATTCTAAACATGATTTGTTGAACGCCATCAGTTTCCAAATAACTAGCTTTATAAGTTATAAGTGGAAGTATGTGAAATGGGATGCATAATAAAACCTACAATTTAGATGACCTTAATTATAATAAGATGCTAATATACAATTCGTTGTGTTGTTTTTGCATCTCGGGTTGTATACGCTCGGATAACGGTGATATAGGATAAAGGTATATAGATGAGGGTTTCTTTTTTTGGATTATTCTTTCAACACACTTGTCTCATGGAGTTGTGATTTGAGCTATACGACTAGTTTTGCTTGTATTCGGTATTATTAGTTTTATCATTTTTTTATCATTTTTATGGTGTTTTCTTAGCATAGGGGACAACTAGTTTTGCTAAATTTGCCTTTCTTGCTGCCTCTTTGCCTACTCCTGTATGTCTGTGCTCAAGATACGATTTTCAATACATGCTTTTGATTTGGATTTATTGATACACATATGCTTGTCTCTGCACGCCACTTGGTATTCACCACACCACTCTTGGGGAGTTCTGACTCCCCTGGGCCTACATGTCCAGATCTCGGAGCTTAAAGCTTATGGATTCTCCGGTTGCTGACCAAAGATGCGCAGCGAAAGCGTGAATCATTGGTAGACCGTTTGAGGCCCTATCCTTCCACATCCCCCTGCCCGTCTCTCAAAATTTCTTTTGTAACTCGTAAGAACCTTTTGTACTATTTATATTTTTATATCTCTTTGCATTCTCGCATTTGCGCATATCGGTGATGTAATGTTCTTATAATATTGTGTCACATCCTGCGATAACTTTGTAATTGTACTCATGTGTTGGAATGTATAATGCACCACATATTTTCATACTCTGATTCTTACATGTACTGATGCTTAGCGTATTTATGTGAGGGTTATTTTGACCTACGTATATATGTTGCAGTAACGTCTCCGTACACATCGGATCGGGGCATTACATATTGTCGACAGCGACAAGGATGTACAAATTATCAAAAGAATTTGAAAATAGTCCCATGAAATCTGTACCCCATGCATCAAAAATTTAAACAATCAAAATCAGATTGAGAGGCATCATTTTTTTTCGAAATACTTCCTAACCTCTAACATCGATCGCAAGCTTTACAAAATTCATTACACAGTCATGAAAAATAAAAGGCCAAATCCACATTGCAAAATTTTACAGTAGTCTTCTTAGAACTAAAGTGCCCTCCACAATCTTGACTATGACAAAAGTAAATAATACTATGAAAATTATCATCAAGTACACATCCCCTAATGATCTCCGGGGAATCCTTGAACAAGTATAGATCGTCTCAAAAAAATATCTCGCTTTGGCTAAAAATTTAGACTTATCTTGCTTAGTCAAATGAGAAGGCATCTTACCCGTAGCAATATAGTTGACCAAATTAACATACCAAGGTCTTGAAAACATTCATCAATTTCTCATCAGGAAAAAACTGAGAGATAAGGATGGAGTAGGATGAAGACTCTAAAACGAGTCTAGACAAGTGATCTGCTATAACATTCTCGGAATTTTTCTTGTCTCGAATCTCTAAATTAAACACTTGTAGCAGTAAGATCCAACGAATTAAACGTGCTTTAACATCCTTCTTAGAAAGAAGGTACTTAAGAGCCGCACGATCAGAAAAAATGATGACCTTAGACCGTAAAGGTAGGATCTAAACTTGTCTAATGCAAATACAACTACTAACAACTCTTTCTCAGTGGTGAAATAATTCAGTTGTGCATCATTTAAAGTTCTATTAGATAATAGACCATATGAGGTAATCTATTAACACGCTGTCCTAAGATTGCTCCATCTACACAATCAGATGCATCACACATGATCTCAAATGGCTCTTCCCAAATCGGTGGTTGAGTGATAAGGATAGAAGTCAACATGGCTTTGAGTTGCTCAAAAGCTTTCAAACACTCATTATCGAATGCACAAGCAACATCTTTGATTTGTAAACTACACAACAGTTTAGAGATTTTGCTCAAATTTTAATGAATCTATGATAAAACCCAACATATCCTAAGAAAGATCTAATCTCCTTCACCGTACGAGGCGGCTGAAGGTTGAAAATCAATTCGACCTCAGTCTTGTCAATTCTATTCTCTTGTCAGAAATAACGTACCCTAAGATAATCCCCTTCTTCATCATGATATGAAAAATTTTCCAATTAACACCAAATTTTCTCTTTACACCCTTTTAAGACTAATGACAGATGGTGCAAATACTTTTCAAAAGATGACACAAATACTGAAAAATAATCCATAAACACTTCAAAAAAAATATTTGATCATATCAGAGAAGATGTTAATCATGCACAGCTGAAAAGTGGTAGGTGCACATAAATTGAAGGGCATGCGACGATAGGCTAACGTTCCAAATGGGTAATTGAAAGTAGTCTTCTCTTGATTCTCGAGTGCTATAAGGATCAGGTTTATGCTGCAACAGCCATCCAACTTAGAGGGCATGATAGAGAAATTCATCACTGGAACTAGTACGAATATGCAAGGACTAAAAGGTGCTAGCTTACAAAATGCCCAAGTAATTTCACAGCTTCAATAAACAGATGAGTCAGTTAGCAACTAAGACGGCTGAGAGAGAGCCAGGAACGTTTCTTATTCAACTAATTTCAAACCCAAAAGGTCAATATGAGGTTAGTCAGCCATTCACTTTGGGCATGCCAATGAGCATTGTTGACACTCTAAAAAGACAGAACTTTCGCATTTATCTTCAACCGGTCTGAACAATATATAACTTATTGATATTTACAAAAGATAAGTAAAAGACAAACTGACGACCAGGGATAAGACGACGACTCAGATTTTACCGATCCAGTGAAGCAGACAGTAAGCAAAATTGTCCTTGAAGAAATCTAAACAGGTTTAAAATGTTGAGTAGCTCAATATTCAGCCTCACATTAGCCCCAAGAGGCTAAGCTTGTCTAGCTTCGCTATGAAGCTCCACAGGGAGCTAATTTACAGCTTAACCCAGCTCCGCTGTGAGCTTCGCTCGAAAATTCCCATTTAGCACCGCTATGGGCTGAGTCATAGCTTCGCTATGACTGAGTCTTAGCTTCGTACGAGGCTCTGAAGGAAACTTGTTTGAACTATATGAGCTAAGTCTTAGCTTCGCATGATTTAACATCGCATGATCTAGCTCCGCAGTGAGCTTTGCCAGGTCATCAAATTGACCGTTTCAAAATCCCACGAGGGATTAATGGGTGAACCCCACTAATTTAGTGAGATTAACGCCACTTTAAGTGGGCAGTTATACCCACCCACATCGTCCCACATTAAGTGGAGACAATTAAGTTATAACGACAAGTGAGCGTTCACACACCCTCTAGCTTTGCCAGAAGCTCGCAAAGAGCTTCGCGGCAATGTCATTTGCGAGCCTCGCGCGAAACTAATGACTGATTCAGCTTTGTTAAATTCAAGGGGGCGGTTACACTCCACTTTTGACTATAAATAGTCCCTTACTAGACACAGAGACAGGAGGACGTACAGAGAGGAAATCAACTTAGAAAGAGAAAGAGCAGAATTTCTAACAAGAGGGCTTTACTGATCTTCTGCTCTCCGATTTCCCGAACCAAGCGAGAAGAGAGTCTTCTTAGGAGGCAGTTCGATCACATGATCGATTGCATTGTCAAAGGGATAAAGTGATCGGGCGCTGATCAGATTCCTACCGGCACATTTTCCCAGAAATCTCAGAGGAGATCTACTTGTAATTTCGCTCCTCAATTCTCTTTTTTTTTAAGTTTTTCCTTTCGCAAATCAATGGAAAACAAGCATGTTCAAGCACTCATAACTCTTACGTATAAAAGACGAGTGAATGATCAAGTTGAAAAGCTAAATCATGACCAAGTTGAATCAGAAGACAACATTTTCACCCCAGAGAATCAAAATAATTCAACAAAGGCCATGGTAGTCACTCCAAACCCTAGTGAATCCAAGTCTAGTGATATATTCGAGCAAACCTTCAATCCTAGAGCATCTTTTCCCCAGCAATTATCTTAACATAAGACATGA
This sequence comes from Agave tequilana, assembly GCA_038442645.1. Taxonomy (NCBI): domain Eukaryota; kingdom Viridiplantae; phylum Streptophyta; class Magnoliopsida; order Asparagales; family Asparagaceae; genus Agave; species Agave tequilana. Next base: position 57,934 of record JAVJIF010014438.1, on the reverse strand, counting down.
AAGAATATTAATGAGATGATAGGTTTGTATAAGCGAGTTGATATCAATATTCTATTGCTTGATGCTATCAAGCAAGTTTCGACCTATGCCAAATTTTTGAAAGGCTTTTGTACGAAGAAAAAAATCTAAAGTGCAAAAGAAAGTTTTTCTTGCTGAACAAGTCAGTTCAATCATCCAAAACATCCCACCTAAGTTTAAGAATCTTAGTTGTCCAACCATATTTTGTGTAATTAGCAATCACATGACTGACAAAGCTTTATTGGATTTAGGAGCGAGCGTTAAGTTACTGTCATACTCGGTGTACAAGCAGTTAGGTCTCGAAGAGATGAAATCAACACAGATTCGATTATCATTGGTAAATCGTTCTGTCAGTTATCCTCAAGGAATTGTGGAGGATGTTTTGATCAAATTGATAAGTTCATTTTTCCAGTGGACTTTATAATCTTGGACACTGAATCTGTTCTTAAGTCTAATACCATGTCTCTGTAATTCTAGGACGACCATTCCTAGCCACGACTAACGCAATCATTCATTGTCAAAATGAAATTATGAAGATATATTTTGGCAATATGACTATAAAGTTGAATGTATTTGATGTTAGCAAACAACTACCAGACAATAATAATATTTATGAAGTTGACACGATAGAGAACACTTGAATGCAATTTCATCCTGAGTATATTTGTTGTGGAGGCTCAACCATATGCGAACTAGGAGGGGAAACATAAGAAAAGACTGATCAGAAGGATGGAATTGGTTGAATCCTTGTGGCCCTACCTGGTTAGGTTGAGGCCGTCTCTAAGAAAAGCTTGGGTGATTCAGCCAATTAGGATTATAGGTTTTGGAGTATGAATTTACTGAATGATTTCCTAAATTGGTCCATGTCATTAACTTGCTCACGTATACCCTCTAGATTCCCTAAAGAAGGATAGACCATTGCATTATGTATGGGACTAGAGCACACATTACATGCATCTTGTTGAACTTGACTCTCACCCTTCATGGTGTGACTCAGAATTAATGCATCCAACAAACTATCTAATCGCTCATTCAAACTCACATCACTTTGAACCACGTACATTTCTTTCTTTAACTGTGATGATCTTCGACTCTCAGAATTGAAATCCCATTGCTGAGAATTCTCAGCTAGTCTCTCAAAAAAGGCCCAAGCTTCAGGTATACTGTAATACCTTGATTCCAGAATATGTATTCTTTTACGATTCTCGACGTTTTGATCTTATATGCGTCATTTTATGTACATTTTTACCTCCATTTGCCATGAATTTTTTCACGTGGCTCTACGCTCAATCCAGAATGTGCTTGATAAAATTTCATATTATTTTCTTGTTATTTATTTATTAAATAAAATCTTTTCTTTTCCTTCTCTTTTCCTTTACTTTTCTTTCCAATTTCATTTCTTTATCATTTCTCTTCATTCTTCCTTTTATATTATTTTCTTAGGTGACATTTGCACTTAACCCCCTAATAATTACTTATTTACATTTCCATTTTTCTTTCTTTTCTTTTTCCTTTCTTTTTCTTTTATTTTCTCCATTTTCTCCCCATTTCTACACACTTCTTGGCTTCACCAAGAAGCCAACCACTTGGCTTCCCTTGCAAGCTTCTCTCTCTTTAATACTCTCTCTCACTCATTCCTACACTCCAAAATCGAAATCCACTCTCTCCTCCATTATCTCTCACTAATCTCTCTCTAAAACTCCTCTACTCTCACTCCACCACCACTATGGCCACCTCACACCACCTTAGCCCCCTCCCTTCACATTCCGCACCACCCACTCCCTCTCCCATCTCTTTCTCTATCTTAAAACACCTACAACTCACTTTCTCTCTCTAGACTTCTCCCTCCCTCTTCCTCCTACTTCAAGCCGCCAACCACCTAGGTCTACACTACGTGCTCCTCCACCCACCTCCACCATCCACACTTTTAAATTCCCTTTCTCTCTCCTCTAAATACAAAATCTTCACTTTCTCTCTCTAGTTTATCTCTCCAACATTCACTTTCTCACTCCCCTTCCTCCCTATCACCCATGGCCAGCCAAGGCCCACACGCATCCCACACACCCCCTCCTTACACTTGCACACGTGCACATGGTATCGAGTATTTCTCAATTTTAGGCAAGTACTCTACGATTGATGCATAGGCACTCTTACACATTTGTACACATATATTTCTATATGTGCATGCATATTTTATATTCTGGACTTTTTTAGAATTTTTCTATAATTTTTAGGAATTAACCGTGCTTGTGTAGGATTTTTATGTATTTAGAAATTTTCACTATATTTTTAGGAATTTTCTTTTATTTTAGACTTTACTGTATATTTAAAAAAAATTGTGTATTTAGAAATTTTCTGAGTATTTAGGAATTTTCTGTGTATTTTAGTAATTATTTGTATTTTTTGAAAATTAATGTGTATTTAGGAATTATTTGTATTTTTATATATTTTGTAATTAACATCTTTTGCAGGTACTCACTAGGTTTTATGGCCCTATAGCTCTCTGGATGCATAGACCGTCAGGTCTCTCTTTTGGCGCCTAACGCCGTAAATAGTTATTTACATGTGTTCAATGTGTGTACTTATGTGTACTACCATCATTTTATGCAGGTATCCACTTGGCCTTCTGGCCCTAATAGGCCTTATGGTTCTTCTACAACCCACTTCCCCGAAGGGGGCTTAGACCGTTCGCGATCTCTCGGCTTCGCTTGGTTAGCATATTTTGCGCTCAACGCTTTATCACTAGACTCGCTTAGGTGGAACACTGCCGGATTTCAGACTCGCAGCTTAGCTGAGTCATTCCTGTAGTTCTGCCGAGCGCTTTAGTGACTAAATACTGTTCACTTTTTTGCCTCCAGCACTGCTTTTCTCCACTTGTATGTGCGTAGTTGTAGTGCTACTTTTATACTATTTATTGGATACTTTCTTTTAACATATTATCACTTACTTCAGATTACGTGATATTGATACTTGATGCTAACCTGACATCGGATTACTGATACATTGAATCTAATACTGAGACACTAGACTGATTATAATACCTATTGTTACCAGAAAAATTGGTATTCGTGAATTCCTGAATTCTAGACGAGTATATCCGCGTACTACTGATTTATTCATGAATACTAATATACTCATGATATCACTTCTGTTATTACTGTATAAGGAGCAGTGAATGGAGCAAAATATCACACGGAGCTAAGTGTCACATTACACACGTGATGGGGGCACCTCTAGGGTCCATGGGTGTACCTCTTAGGTCCATAAGTCGTACCCTACCTGGTACGCAAATGGTGTATGGAACTAAGTACTACATGGAGCTAAGCACACACCACGCACAAGTGATGGGGGGGTGCCTCTAGGGTTTTTTACATTGAGACCATGGTTCTCCTATTCTCCTTACACCAGTAATTAACAAAACACAGTATATAATACATAATATTCAAACAATAATAACGTCAAGAGTATGTTATTCGGTCACTCTCCTGTTCGAATTAAGCTAAACCATATATCGGAGTTCAGATGTGTTTTAATGGAAATACGGGTTCCAATGTGAACTGCCAGTGGTATGGGACACTGATGGGGACCGATTAGAATAACAAATGATATTGTTTATTGTTATTTCTATTACTACTACTATTATACTCAAAGCATAATAATCCAATACCTTGTCCATTGTTTGGGAAGTTCATGTTACGTGTTATCAATTCTATTCCTATACTTCACCTTATTCCTGATGCTGATACTCCTGATACTGACTGACACATGTAACACTTAAATATACTGACTTGACAACAGTACTGATCATGATTTCACAGACATGACATGATAACACTACTGATAAACCAGTACTCATCAACTCTTATCGTATATGCTCAGTTGATGGAGAAGTGAGGTATATGGTAAATAGATGAGGGTTTCCTTATTTGGATTATTCCCTCGATGTATTAATCTCATGGATCCGGAGATTGAGTTTATACAATTGATTTGTCTCCATTTACATTTTACATATAACATATATAGTTCATACATGCTTAGATAAATATATCTCGTTTACAATTAATGCCTACCTACTTATCTTGAACACATGATCCACTGACATTCATGTACACGCGTGCTTACTTGAGCACGCCACCTGGCTTTTAAGTACTCGTTGGGTTGCATCCTAATAACCCTGGATCTGCATATCCAAATCTCAGAGTTTGGATCTTGATGAAGTTCCTTTTGCTGTTCAGAGCGTGTAGTGAAAGCGTGACGATCGTGTAGTAGATTCTCCTGATCCGTTTCGTCGACTAGCTGTTGAGATTCCTCCTTCCTGCTCGAGAGCATTTACCACTTTTGGTCCTTGTAAATCTCTTATAAATCATGTTTTGTATCCCTTGGTGATGTAATATTTTTGTAATATCGAATCATGTGCTGTGATAACAATGTACTTGGATTATAATGTTGGAATGTATATTATCACTGTGCTTTCGTACTCTGATTTCTGACTGTACTGATATGCTTAGCGTACATACATACGAGCATTTTGCTCTGCTTATATACGTTATAGCTGTGTTTTCGTACACGGTGAGGCGGGGCGTTATATATACTCTTACCATAAATGATCCACCACTCATGAATTCCACAAGGTTATGATTCAAATCTGTCAGTCATTGAAAAGGTACTAGACCAACCACCATTTCTCAAAATTATGGTGTGAACATTTAACTTGGAGATCCTTGAACCTTTCCCATGACTCGTGAAATTTCTATCCCTCTTTTTGCTTGAAAGTAGAGATTTTCAATTTATATTGGTTTATCCTAGGCACGAGGTAGAATTTAGAGACTAACTTGAAGTTTAGATCTCTCCAAGTCGTGATCAAGCTGGGCTTTAAATGATTCAACCAACTCTTGTTTGGTCTTTCAATGAAATGGAAAGAGTCTTAATCTAACTGTCTCATCTGAGAAGTTTTGAAATTTGAATGTGGAGCAAATGTCTAAAAACTCATCAACATGAGTGCATAGGTTCTCGTTTTTCTTACCACAGAAAGTAGGAAACAACTGGAGAATAGTTGGTTTGAGTTCAAAGTGGATTGCATTGGTGTTAGGCAATATAATGCACTTAGAGGATTTGGTCCCATTTGGAGCGGAACGCTCTTTTAGAGTCATGGTATAATTTTAACATGATTTCGATCTTTAGCCATTTCAAATGTAAAAGAGTTGACCAAACAATGATTCATAGAAAGGGACTCAATCCTAACAAGTCGATGTGCGTTGTCGCGAACCCAAATAATCATTAAGAACATTAAGGTTCGAGCCTATTCTAGTCCAAAAATGATGCACACACAATTGAATCAACCAGACAAATCGGTTTTTATCTTGAGTTTAGTTCAAATATAGTCAAGTTTCACTTCTAATCTTGTAGAGAATAAGTTCTCTCCTAATTAGACAACTCCTGATTAGGTTGGATGGATTGTAGACTTACCGTTAAACTCGTCAAACGAGCAATTTAGTCCTTCCTCTATGCCGGGAGTCCGCCGCAATGGTTAAGTCACCCTTTATAGACAAGAAAGTACCTCTTTGAAATCTTGAATGTATTCAATAGAATGCTCCCATAATAGATCCAATTAAATGAGCTCGAAAATTCGAGCGGTCAAGTTCTAATCAAGTTTTAAAATATTTCCGGCTTAGAAAAAAAACCCATATAAGATTGTGATTTTTGAGCCAAGGAGCAGGTGGTGAAATCCCGACCTTATGTATGGGACAACTCAATTATATTATGCAAAGTTGCTCTAATGCACAAAATAAAATTAAGACATGATTACCTGATTCGTGATTATCACCTTTATGGGGACTTGACACCTGCCATCTTGTTATACACCCAGAGATCCTGTACTCCTATTATTATGTTCATGTTAATCCCCGTAAAGAGATAATCATGGACATAAATCTTAATAATTAAACAATTTACACTGGGATAGTAAAACCGATAGAATCAATATGTGTGTGTTTATAATGGTCAAATATCGTGCAAATGAAACTTAAGTTCTACCTAAGGGCCATCAAGTGTTTCTGGCGGGGTGTACTGGCACGCATGCTCCAGATTTCATTCCTTTCAGGGTATACAAATAAGACCCTTACTGCTTAACGGTAAGTTTCAGCTCAGTCCTGGATTCTTGAGGTCATTATCCCAGATATGCACGGGGCTCACTGTAAACATAGTTCATTGATCCCCTATCAGTTTTCAATAACAATCTTATCTTACTTATATGTGGATGTATGTGTACTGGGACGCCATGACATATACCTAGACATACGGGTCAGACGAGTAATAATAATATTATAATAAGCTGAATGCATACTTACCAAATCTAACGTTGACTCCATGTTACTTTACCTTGTTGTGATTAGTCTATGCTTGTATGACTTTTGACATGACACATTACTTTGTACACGACTTAATTAACCAAATGATGATAATATTAGAAACGTGTATTATTTGTCATTCTTTCGTTTGAATATTGGTACTCGTATATCATATTCGAATAAGTTCTATTAGAGTACGAGCTCTAGTGTGGACTGCCAGTGGTATGAGATACTGGAAGAGAATGATTGAAATATCAGGCAGTATTGATTATTATTATTGTATAACTCAAAATACAACACGTTAATTTACTTGTTACATGTGACTTGCCATCCATGTTTGTACGACTTGAGTTGGACGGCCTGTTTTACTATGTATGATTGCTAGGACTTACTGTTTTAGTGAATGTACTATTGCTTGAACACGCCTTTTGGATGACCCAATGCTTCACACATGTATGATTGTCTGCGCTACTATATTAAATTTCATGATTTCTTATTTGCTGGCATGTACTTGCGTGACTGAGCCACGTCATTATGATCATGTACACGTGTGATTGCCTGTGCACGCCACTTTGCTTTATTTTACATACTCGCTGGGTTAGTTTTTGACACTCTGGACCGGCATATCCAGATTTCGGAGCTTGGATCGAAGCGTACCCTCCAGCCGAGGACCAGACTTACTTTGAGGAGCAAGCAAACCAGCAGTAGATCTTTCCAGACTTGTCTTTCTCCCTTTTTATAGCTCGTGAGTATCTCCCAGACTTTTCATTATTTGTAATCATAATTTTGCGCCTTTTGGTGATGTAATACTTCTGTAATATTACATCACAGTCCCTGATAACTGAATATTTGTACTATTTTATTGGAATGTATAATACCATGTAACTCATGTATTGTACTAATAGTTAGCGTGCATACGTGAGGACATACCCGCCCTACGTATGTCCTTCGCAGTAGCATTCCCGTACATGCCGGGTCTGGGCATTACATCCAAGTTAGCCAAACCCGGACCTAAAAGAGATTGAAAATATAGAGAAATTTATGTCCGAGTTTGGCGAACCTGGATGTAAATTTTAGCTATTTTCTGCTCTGGGTTCCCCAAACCCGAACGTAGAATTTAGTAATATTTTACGTCTATTTTGGCGAACCAGAACTTAAATTTAGCTATTTTCTGTGACCGGGTTCGCTAAACCCGGACCCAAAAATAACTGACCCGTGCCCGTCAAACTTTACGCTGCCGATGCGAAAGGCTCAACGTCGACGTGGCCTGTTGAGACGATTTTGGTAATTAAATTTGGGGAGATCTTTTCTTGAAATTAAATACCCAAACACGATTATTTAAAAATTTCTAAATAAATTGAATTTAAATGAATAAATTGACCCACAATAATGGAACATTTAAATTTAGGACAATTTTTTTAAAAAAAAATCTCTTTTGAAATTTAATTTCAAAAAAAGACCTCTACAAAATTTAATTGCCAAGATTGACCTCTGACAAATTACGTCGGCGCTATATAGGAGTTGAGTGATTTCGTCTTATATGCATGGCGTAGGGCCAATGGTTATTTTTTTCATCCGGGTTTGGCGAACCCGGGCGTAGAACTATAACAATTTAGGTCCAGTTTCGCTAAACCCGGGCCTAATTTTGCTCTAATTTTAAAATTTAATATTAAGCAATTTTACATCAAAATGTCTATAGCGTAGTGGATAGAGTGTTGTTCCTTAAGCATAAAGTTATAGGTTTGATCCCTACCTTTTGCATTGATTTGGGATTTTTTTTTTTTTTTGTCTTTTAGCTTTCATCTTTTAGTTTTCAAAATTATATGAGCTTTTCTAAATTAAAAATAATAATATAAAATTATGTTTGCCGGGAATCAAACCGAGTCTTTTGCTTGGAAGGTAATTATCCTAATGATTGGTTTACAACGCTTCTATTAATTAATCTTATTGTTAATTTTAAATAAGTAAAAAAAATTATTTCCATCTGGAACATGCTACAGTTTTACACTCGGGTTCCCCCTCCCAGCTCGGACTTAAAATTGTTATGAATTTTCTGTACGGATTAGGCGAAATCGCACCCAAAGTTATTTAAATTTTCGCGTCCGAGTTCGCAAATCCCTAACAAAAAATAACCGCCCCCACGGCCCAGCGCCACGCAGGACGAGGCGAAAATCGTTCACCGCCTACGCGGCTCACGTGACCCATTAGTGATCGATTTTGAGAACTAAATTCTGGAGAGATCTTTTTTTGGAATTAAATTTCAAAAAAGGATATTTTTATTTTATCAAAATCTGCATAGCGAAGCGAGGGATGTGTAAAGCCCCAATCCCGCAGGTACGGGGACGTTATGGCGACGTACATACGCGAGGTGAAAACAACCTCACGCGTACGTTAAGCCTCAGTACAGGGAATCACCTCATAGTTATAGGGGTTCCAGCCGGAAATAAGTACAAGAATACCTGCAGAACGAAGTGAGTGATCATAACAGATAGGAATAATAGGGACAAATAAGATAACAGTAATAAATCATAAAGATACCTATGAAGGGTTTCGATGAGGAATCTCCTATGTGACTCCAAGGCACTCTCAGATACTACGGTACGCGATCTCCAATCTGGGCACGCAAACCCAGGGTCGTCAGAAAGCGACCTAGTGAGTGGTAAAATGAAGGAGGAGTAATATATATAATAGTAATACAAGCACGATACTAAGATATAATACATGATGTTGTACTAGTGATACCATATAATAAGGATATAAGAAGCAGAAGAAAGATAAACATGTCATCTTTTATTACCATCACTACCTAGCCAGTTATCATCGGGTCATGTCTATAGTCGTGTCCAGTTTATAAAATAAATGGTGACGTGATAGAGATGAACATGCAGGTGGGCATATGCACTATAACCATACTACTGTGTTGTGCATATACAGTAATGATATCTGCTATACAGAAAACAGAAGTTATGTAATGCAGAACATGCGTAGTATGCCACTACAGACAGTGTAACAGGTACCAGGTAAAATAACAAGTATACAGGTAACATGATATCGGATAACTGATCAGGAACAGTAACAAGTACAACTAAACAATAGTATACATGTATCAGGCAAGTCATGATATTTAGACAATAGTAGCAATCAATACCACCTGGTATTTTAATCAATCTCTTCCAGTGTCCCTACCACTGGCAGTTCATACTGGAGCCCGCACTCCAGTCGAACCCATCCAGACATGGCCTACGGGTACCATTATCCAAACGAGAGAGTGACCAAATAACAAGTGTTCCCGACGTCACTATTGTGTATACTGTTTTTGAAAAAGGGGAACACCTAGAGGGGGGTGAATAGGTGTTAGTGCTAATCTAAAACTAAATGCAAAACTGAGTGCGCTAAATGCGGAAGCTAATGCAAATGTTGCACAAACTAATACAATACAACAAGTGTAGCCGAATTCCCCTTGCGACGCTCTGTACTAACTCCTCTTGATTCCTCTTGAAATGGGTTGAGTCGCTATGTGAAGCTCTTGTTGGATGAGTATGTTAGGCACACACACACAAGCAATCCAAGCAATGTGCACACACAATCAAGCCAAGCAATCAAGGATATAGCAATATGGAGTATGCAATGGCAACACAAGCAAATAGATATGTATGATATGAATTATGCTCAACACAAGCAAATATGATATGATGATATGAATGATGCTTTGCATAAATAAATGAGAGAGAGAGTTGAGAGAAATTGGATCAAACGCAAACATACGGATATGTTTCGAGGTTCGAGCCCCTAGCTCTACATCCCCGCCTACACCACCGTGTAGGATTTCCAATCCACTATAGGAGTACCGAACTCCTCTCCCAATCCTTACAAAGCCACCGGGGCTATACAACCACAATCCACCTCTACCGAAGAGGGATAAGGCCCGTAGCCAATACAAACACAATCACCTCTACCGAAGAGGGATCCAACCACAATACCACTCCGATCAACCTCTACCAAAGAGGGATACAACAAAAGCAAGGAGGGTTTACAACTTAGAGGCTTAACCTCAAACACTTCTCTTTTTCTCTCTTTTTCCACAAAACAAAGATCCTAATAGATTAGGATAGTATGATAGCTCAAGTGTGGAAAACTAGGTGTTTGGAAAACAAGCAACAAAGAAAAATACTTGGGAAAATTCTTGCAAAAGATATAGAATGAAAAACAAGACAAATTTCCCAAAATCCTCTTTTCTTTGATTTTTCCAAAAACCTAAAACAATAAGATTAAATCTTTTTAGCACAAAAACTATTTTGAAAACTTGTTTAAACTCTAGAGAATCACTGAAATTTTTCTTCTTGAAAACCTTGGCTAAAAACCCAAAGAGATGGGGTTTATATAGGCCCAATACAAAACTAGCCGTTAGAGCTGAGCTGGCAGCTCTGACAGGCAACGGTCGACCGGCCCGGTCGACCGCCAACGGTCAGAAATATGACCGTTGGGCAACTGCGGTCGACCGGCCCGGTCGACCGAAACAAACAGAGAGCAGAGCTCTCAGACCCGGTCGACCGTCCTGGTCGACCGTCCCAAAGGCTCCAAACGTGCACAGATTTGTGCACGTCGTTCGACCGACCCGGTCGACCGACCTCTGACTAGTCGACAGGTCAGTTGACTTAGTCGACTAATAGAAGCGTGGAACAAAAACTGGGTCAGAAAAACTGGGAAAATATTTTTCTAAAAATCTTTTAACACTTCTAAAAATCACCAAAATAGTTTTATCATTTTTTATGGAAATACAAACTTGTGATAAAAATTTCAAGACATATATCAATCATATCAATTCATTTTTGAGTCTTGCGAATTTTATCAAAAACTAAACTTGTATTTTTATCAAAGAGATGTTAAGCTCAAAATCAAGTTTGATAAAAGTTAAGCATGCATGTATAGAGTGAAACAACTATACATATATCAATTAAACTTGTTTTGATAAACTATTCATGAAAACCAAATCCAAAACATGAAAACGTGTGTGTTGTGTACTTGAGCATATCAACTATACTAAGCTTTACAAATTGGATCTAAAACCACACTATCTAAACTATGGATACCTAAGTCTTCTTGATGATCTTCATCTTCAAGTAGACTTGCTCCAAAAACTCCATCCATGGGCTAGGCAATGTGTGATCTTAAAGCTTTGACCCTGGAATCATCATGAAAAGCTTCTAAACACCTTGTTGAAGCTAATCACCAACTAATATCTTGGTTAATGATCTGAAACTTAAACAACACAAGATTATTAGTAAACATAACTACATAAGTTAATCATCATCAAAACTAGAGTGGAAGGCCTTTGGGCCAACAATCTCCCCCTTTTTGATGATGACAAAACTCATGGAGTTATATATGCATGGATTAAAGTTAAGCTTCAAAGAAGCTCCCCCTTAACTCATGCATAAACAAATAATCAAAAGATATGCAATGAATGTACATAAACATGTATGCATCAACATGCATAAAACACAAACACATGTTCTAGAAGCTCTAGTTACCAATTAAATTAATAAAGCATTAACAACAAAAACACTAGATGCTCTAGATACCAATAAAAACTTAACACTTACCAATAAAATTTAATATATGCAAGAACATAAGTATGCATATAAAAACATGTTAAACTCTCAAATAATTCTCCCCCTTTTTGTCAATCATCAACAAAGGGTAAACAAAGTAAAATCAAATCAAACAAATTTTTCTCCCCCTTTTTGTCAATCAAAAAGATCAAGAAGGGGTTAAACAATCCAAACAGTAAAATGATGGGTAAAAATTTTTCTCCCCTTTTAAGTCAATCAAAACAATAGAACAATGTTCTCCCCCTTTTGTCTAAAACAAAAACAAAGTCAATAAGGGGTGACTATAAATAACATGATATCAATAGATAAATATGTCAATGAGCATCTTGATATCAATTGAAAATAATCAAAGATCAATAGATGTTATATGCTATATACATTCATGAAGAGGAAGACGCTAAGTTAGCTTCCCTACACATATGCATTACATGAAAGAGGGATGTTAAGTCCTAATTCACATAACACACATTATGTAATGAATAAGAGGAGATGTGAAGCCCCCCTACACACGTGTACCACATAAAGAAGAGATGTTAAGCTCTTCAATACACAATACACTCAACATGAATCTATATGCATATAGTCAATACAAATCAAAACTTTTGTATTTTCTTAAAAAAATTTTAGATACCAATTTTAAGCAAAAACACATGAAACATCTTGATATCAATTGAAATTAAACATAATAAATTTTGAATGTTTAAACAAAATTTTGATACCAATTGTAAATAATTTTCATATTAAACATATGATACCAATATGAAATTTTCAATCATAAAGTAAGGGAGTGGGAAACAAATACCAATTGAAGAATCACCAATTGAAAGACAAAATTGAATTTTCTCCCCCTTTATGAAATATCAACTAAAAAGATGCATAGGCTTGATACCAATATAAAAGTAATCAATTGAAACAAAATTGAAGCTCAAGCACTAGCATAAACAGGATTTTGTGAAAAATTTATATCTTAAGCACAAATAAAACAAGTATATGTGTATGAAATAGAATGAGTACCAATCACCAATAGATGATACCAATTGAAAATATACATACACAATAAACATATGAGTATACAAAAAGATCAAAATGATACCAATTGAAAGAGTTCAATGATACCAATTGACATAACAATAAAATCAAATGTATATCTCATATTACTACCTCCCAATCATGATTCAAGTTTTAAATGATTTTCATTTTAAAGCATACATGAACATGATCTCCCATCCATCCGCCCATTGATGGTAGGGGTTTTCAAAAATAGATTTGAAAATATAGTTTTGTTTGAAAATCACTACCAAATTGAAGAATACGAACTAGTCAAAATGAAAAACTTGTTAACTAGTGCGAAATCCTTCAAGTAAGGAATAAACTAAAAATAATTTTCATAAAACATGAAATCCACATGATAATCAACACTCTAACTCAATTAAGCACAATTTTGACTCATGAAAATAAAACATGAGCAAGCTATAACTGTGAGTGTACAAATAAAGTGTGAATATCATAATCATGAAAATATGGGCAATTAAGCTCAATTAATTCCTAGAACATTGAGAACACGAAAATCATCAAAACTTATTTAATCTTCATGGCATATGTATGTCTAATACAAATTAAAATATACATACATATCCAAAACACAACGAGTCCACTATTTATATATGCATGAAGGCACGTGGCTCAAAAGGATAAACATGTATATCTAATAGTTTGGACAAGATAGACATATACATGAAGTTAAACAATTAAACACAAAATCAAGAAAATCTAAATCTTCATCAAAACACATTTCATTTCAAGGTATATGTATGAATTGTCAACACAATAAGTATACATACATATCCCTAAACACAATTGAGTCCACATATAGATTTGCATGAAAGGCAAATGACTCAAGGGGTATACATGTATATCTTAAAGTTTGGCAATACAAGCATATACATGAAGTGAAAAACTCACAAAACAAATTAAACATAAGAATACAATTTTAAAATGTATGAATCATCAAAACTAGACTATACTAGCACATCTAATGGGTTCAAATAAGCAATCAAGCCCAAACATATATAGATTTATTTGTGGCCCACTATATGCACGAATATATACCTAGTCTTAATGAAAATTAACATCTAAACATGTAATCAACACATGAAGCATAAAACACGATAAATATTAACATGATAAACTTAAACATGATTATTATGCGAATCCACATGCATTAGATTCATGATGTACATTATAGCTTAAACAAAAGTGAGAACACTAAGTATGGGTTCATATAAGCATGTGTGTCTCAAATACTATACATGTATGTCAAGGATCTAATAAATATGATATTTACACACTAATCCATAGACAATGAAAATATGCTATAAAACATTAATATGAAAGCATGTAAAGAATAATAAGGAGTTAAGAATTGTTACCAAAACCTAGAAGGCAACTCTCCTTGTCTCCAAAACATGGTGGTCATCTCCGCCAAATCTTCCCTTGAAAGTGATGCATCCAATAGATTTCCTTTAAGTCCGGAACGCATCCACTCCAAGGTGCTATCACTCTCACGTCATGTGAGAGCCCACACCTACATCAAAAATAATAGGAGGGGTGGTCTTTGGTACCCATATCTTCTTGGGTCCATGGGGGTTAGTACCTTCTCTAACCCAAACAAACTTCTTTGCTAAATTCTCAACATGTAAACGATCATAGCAAAATTTAGCAAGATGACCTTTTCGGCCACAATGTGTACATGTGTACACATGAGCATACATGTGTTGATGGTGTTCGTGTGGAGCATGTGTATGCCGTGGAGGGTGTGCATGCATAAAGGATGGAACTTGTTTCTTTCGAACCAAGGTTTCCAAGCGTGAGTGGTTCATGGCACATTGGCTCATAGTGGAGCCCAAACAATCTACTCTCTTCTTTAACATACAAATATCATCATTGATCTTAGAAGAAGAGGTACATGCATTAGGTAGACTAGATGAAGAAGCTACACTAGCATGGTAAACATGTGCATCCATCTTATTTTGCAAAACAATGTTTTTCTTTAAACACACATCTAAATCATTTGAAATAGAAATAATTTTATTTTCAAATCAACATTCTCTTTAAAACAAAATCATTTTTGAAGATAAGTTTTCATTTTTCTTCAAAATAGCATGGCAATCATTTTTATTTTTCAAAAAGTTATTTTCTTTATGTGCAAGATCAAGTTGAGATTTTAATGAATCCTTCTCATTAGCAATCTCCTCTTTCTCTTGTAAAACAATATAGTTGTGTAGCCATAAGTCTGCAGAGCACTAATCCATGTAATAATAGTGGTCCGTGTATCATGTAATACCATGTCCTATGACTTACAGTAACGGTGTCTAGCATGCATGTCTAGTAATAATGTAGTGTCATCGTATATCTGTGGCTCAGAATGCATATCACTTGACTGTGATACAATACATGTCATAAGAGTGTACAAGCGTATGATGACATAGTGGCCCGAGTGTTAGTGGCTGTGCAGGTAGAATGACTGTGTCCTAATTGTCTATGCCAGTATGTATTGGTCCGATAATTACCTCCTTGTCTTTATGTTACATCAGGAAATACCTAACAAGATTCTAGGTCATTCCTATTATAATGACTGTCCGATCATGACCGGTGAGTAATTGATAATTACCGTATTTTATCCAGAATCAGGATATATCAATCAATGTCACTAAACATGGTAAAATATAATTTATAAAAGAAAACACTCACAAACTGGCCCTGGAAAGGTAGCTCTCCTTCCCACGATCGCAACGGATCCAGAATCGTCCAAATCGGAGTCCGGATGCTCCCGATATCGCCCGAATACGAAATCATAACAAATAGGGTTAAATATGTAATAAAAATATTTAAACGCAAATACTAAAAAGTACCAGGGGGTTTTATGCTAAATTACCTTTATTGGGTTTCGGAGCGGGTTTGGTGAGATAACGGGTCGGGTTTGGATCCGATAACCCGAACCCAATACTTAAGTTAAATGGGTAACGGGTTATTGGGTTTATGGGTTTAAGATTTAACCCAATAGTGGGTTAATGGGTTTGGGTTAGACCCAAACCCACAAAGGGAAAAGAGGAGCAGCAGCAGCTTGCTGCTGCCGCCCTCACTAGCCAGCCGGCCAGCGCAGCTGGCCGGCGGCGGGAGGAGCCCCGCCGGCGGCGGGTCTGGTCGCCGGCGGTGGGTCTGGCCGAGTGTGAGAGAGAGACAGAGAGAGAGGAGGGATAGAGAGGAAGAAGAAGCAGCAGCAGAAAAGAAAGGAGAAGAAGAGAAGAAGAAAAGAAAAGAAAAGAAGAGAAGAAAGGGGGGCGGCGCCGGCCACCGGCGTTGCGCCGGGCCGGGGCGCGGCAGCCCCGGGCGGGAGCGCCCACAGCGCCAGCGGCGCGTGGCCAGGAGGGGCGCGGCGGTGGCGCGCCGGCCACCGGCCGCGGGCATGGGTCCGAGCCAGGAAGAGGGGGAGTTGGCAGAGAGAGAGTTTAAGAGAGAGAGAGGGTTGGTGAGAATTAGAGAGGGAATTAGGGGGGAGAGAGAGAGTTTATCAATTAGGGGGGAAAGCCGGTCGGGTTAATGGCTGTGGGGGAAATTTCCAGAGAAAGGGAGAAGAGAAGGGAAAAGAAGGGAAAAGAAAAAGATTAAAAAAATAATATTTTAATATTATAATATTGGCCCAATATTCGACCAGTTACGAACGGTGCCCAAAAATCATAGAAAATAGAGAATATTATCCTGAGACGTAATATGAAAACAGTTTGCAGAAATTCTGTCTGGTTTGCAAATTAAAAATCCTGGAAGATGTCGCCGGTACCGGGCGACACCGGTTTGGCCGGATTTTCGATAAATTTAGAAAAATCCCCAAAAATACCCTAACGTAGAAAATACGATTCTAAGACACATGGTGAAAGCGGAATCCTAAATTATAGCTCCGTTTGTGAAATAAAAATCATAAAGCCGATTATCGGTATCGGTCGGCACCGACTACGGAGATTTTCCAAAATAATCCAGAAAAATTTCAGAAAATCCTTAAAAATCTAAAATATTAGAAAATGATATTTGAAACTGAAATCAGCTCAATCGGACTACCACGGAGGTCAAATCAATTTTGTACGTCGTATTGCATACTGATACTGTGATACGTACATCAGGGATCAGGGGGTTACAGGATGTTTTCTCCTGTAACTCCTATATAAATTTTGTTCGTCCGTCTGCTCGTTTTCGTCCGCCAGGGGAAGATAAAGTAGCGCCTTTCTCTTTCTCCATTGCCGCTGCTGCCCTTTCTCTCCCCCTCCGCCGCACTTTGCCTCGTCTCCTCCTCCTTCCACCACCGCCCTCTGCCTCCCTCTTCCTTTTTCCTCCTCCTCTTCTTCTTTTCCTTCTACCGCTGCCCGCTCCTTTCTCTCCCCTCCATCTCTCCTTTTTTCTCCATTCACCTCCCTCATCTTCTTTGTCGCTGGTCAGTTTCTCACAGCCAGCGATGCTCTAATTTTAAAAAATTGCCCATAAATTTATTGATTTTTAAAAAAAAATCATTTAAATAAATAATCTCAAAAAAGACCTCCCCCAAAAATAATCATCAAAACTGACCTCTGATACGCCACTTTGGTGCCACCTCAGTTTCCTTCGCCAGAGTGGCGCTGGCGAGCGCGTTGACGATCGGAAATTATAAGAATTATGTTCGGGTTTGGAAAACCCGAACACCAAAAAAACTGAAATTTGCGTTCGATTTGGCAAACCTGAACAAAAAAATAGATCAAAGTTTATGTTCAGATTTGACAAACCTCAACATAAATCTTCAAAATTTTCTTTTTCAAGTCTTTGATCTTCGTTTTTCTATCCCCCTTACACACATGCATGCATGCAGGCTTGTGTGAGAGAGAGATCAAAGAATCAAGAAGAAAGGGAAAAAAGTTTTTCAGAGAATATGTAATAAAAATAAAAAATCTGAAAGAAGAAAGGAAATTCTTTTTTGTGGTGCTACAGTACAGGTTCGGGTTTGGCAAACCCGAATCTAAATTTTGACTTTTTTTACGTTCGGGTTTGGCAAACCCGAACGCAAATTTTTTCCATGTCACCCGCTCGTCAGGCGTAACTGCTGCCCGCCGACGTGACGCCGATGTGACAAGGCAGAGGTTGGTTTTGAGGATTATTTTTTGGAGAAGTGTTTTTCGAAGATTATTTATTTAAATGAGTTTAAAAAAAAAAAAAAACCCTAGATTTATTGCATTGCCTTGTAATTTCCACGTTGTTCCGCCCAAGTCTCTTGTCTTGGCTTTTTGTATGACGGGCCCACACCTCTTATAAAAAAAAAAACCCTGCTCCCTTTCATTCTCTTCTCTTTTCGTTGAGCCTACGGTGATGGGAAAGAGGCCTCTAAACCTCGACTGGGACGAAATTCTCCCCGGCCGCCGCAACTCTTCGCCGGTGGCGGAGGCTGAGGGCCCCCCTTCCACCCCTCCGACCTCTCCGATTACGAGCTTCAGGAGAAGATTCAGCGAATCTCCGACAACATCACCAGCGGCATCAACGACAAGCTCCCCGACAGGGGCCAGAAGTACCGCTCTATCCTCGTACAGTGCCGCGACGAACTCCACCGCAGAAATTTTGCCCGCATCCAAAAGGTACAATCTTTCCTCTGATCCTGCTCCTAAGATTCTAGGGTTCGATGGGAAATTAGGTCACTTCATGCAATTTCCCTCATCGAAAATTTTGTTTTGCAGGGAATTCCAGAGTGCCAGAGGGCCACCCAAGCCAAAAGCGCGGAATCGTCTGGTGAGTTGAGCTCGTTATTTTTGTTGCTACCACTACTTGCTTCTTGAAAGAAAGTACATGCCTTTTGTAGCATTATAACGACCCCGTATATGTAGAAACTAATAAGTAATAACATATATATTCAAAATATATAAATGGGAACAAATTTTTAACCCCATAATTCTGACATTTTGATAGTTCTTGAAATCGTAATTTATGAGGTTGCGATATAAAAGGGTGGTTACTGGAAGTTACTACCTTAGAGCAATGCCTAACCATTGGCAATATAAAACATTATAACCATAAATATACAAAATACCAGTATATATATAGAAACTAATTACATATACTTGCACAAGATGTAAAACGGGAACCATTATTTAATTACCCATCCTTCTCACATATTGATTGTTCTTGAAAGCGTAGTTTATGAAGCTGTGATGTAAATGGGTGAGTGGAAGTTAATTACCTCAGAGCAATGCTCAATCATTCACATGTGGCAATAGTAAACATTATAACTATAAAATGGCGAAGGACAATGCGAGACATGTAGTTTTGAAATCTTGTTTTTTTGCTTTTTTTTAAATTTCTATTTTTGAAGACATTAGATATTTCCTAATTTAGTATATTTCAAATTACTGATGACTCATGGGCTTGCAGATCAGTTAGAGGGAGTTGGCTCAAATGTTACATCAACAGAATCTAATTCACGAGGAAAGTTAGAAGACAAGGTGAGAACATAGTTTCATGCATATCTGTTAGAAGCACTATATATCTCTTCTCTGTGGTTGTTGGCGAGGGAAATTCACTTTCTGTAATCAGACAGATGCTGCATTCAGTGAGGAGTTGAGTTTCATAAGCCGTGGCAAGTACAGAAGTTTAAACGATATTGGATCGCAGTTGCAAGAGGAAAGACAGCCACTTCAAAAGTTACCAAAGTTGGCCAGAGTTTCGTCCAGAGAGCTTCCTTCTGTACGCCATCCTAAGAAAAATAAAATGAGGCTTCCTAAATTATCAGATATTGGATGTCCCAGAATTTCTTCATCACAAGCAGGGAAAAACTTGTGCAGGCGTTTATCACAGAGGTATCTTTTTTTTTTTCCTTATTCTTTTTATCAGAGTGTTTTTCTTGTTCTTTTTCTGTTTCTTTTTGGTGACAATTTTACTTGCCTATATATATTTAAAAAAAATGATTTCATGGCTTGTTTAAGATTAGAATACTCACAATGCCACCAAACTCTCCAGTTTTCTGAAATCTCTGTTGTTCTCAGAGGTGTTTTGTGCATGCATTTTGTTTTCTTCCAAACTCAAGGTCGGCAAGAGCTTACATATAATTCTTAGGGTTTTTGACAAATCCCATCCCCCCGCGCGCTAGTCAGGATGGACTACCAGAGTTAACTGAGCTTGTAGAATGAAGACTTGTTTAGGATTTTGTTGCCAAAACCTTTTTTTGTTAAATGTACATAAAAACAGAATAGCAATATGAGGCTGCTAATGTTATGCTAGTATTCAAATGAGTTGATCTTTGATAAGTTTTAGATCTGAATATTGCAAAAGCAAAGCACATGTTTCTAGAATAAAATTGGAAAAATAAAAACTAGTACTGGCATTAGAGGGCATCATATGAGTAATGGTCAAACCCCTTAATCAGGCGTAACACTAAAAGCCTACTACGTAAGGAAACTGAGAATTGCCTATTCTGACGGACAAGTCAAACAAGACCATGAATTCTAACCTAATTAAATAGGACTTTAAACCACACAATCCTTTTTTTGGAGGATCAACAATATTTACATGCTACAATAAATTCAATACTCTTCACATTTTCCCATACCATACCTTGTTATTTTTTTTCTTTTTTTAATCTATGTAAGATCCATATCTTTTTCCTCCTCCATATAAGATTTGATTTATCCAAAAACTTTGCTAATGCAGGATATCATCTCACAATATGGATAATATGTTCTAACAACCTCAGAATTATTTTTCGATAGCCCCTAATAAAGCATGCAGTTGTAATTGACCTCCTCTTGGAATCAAACTGCAATTAAGCTTGCACAAAGAGTTTAAATTCTTACACTGAATCCTATTTAACTTAACCATGACTGAGAACTAACTGATCCTTCCTATCCGATCCTACATCATTATGAATTTATGATATTGTATAATCTGATTCTACATGATTCATACTCTTGGGTATTTGTTTAGGATATCAGATCTAGGTAGTCATATTGTAACTGATTCTATATGATAGATAGTATCTAGTTGTCAATGAGACAGCTGGCTATAATTGGTTCTGGTTGATAGAATTATTC
The DNA here is from genome assembly GCA_038442645.1 of Agave tequilana. Classification (NCBI taxonomy): domain Eukaryota; kingdom Viridiplantae; phylum Streptophyta; class Magnoliopsida; order Asparagales; family Asparagaceae; genus Agave; species Agave tequilana. Next base: position 36,865 of record JAVJIF010014438.1, on the reverse strand, counting down.
TAGGGTTGGGTCTTGAGAGAGAATCCATATTCCAGTATATAACCTGTATAGAAATGCTTTTTCCTTGGTACTTCTTGATATTTACATACATCATTTATCGAGCATGCTTATGACATAAGGTTTGAGAATAAGAGAGCTTTCCTGTGGGAAGCATGCTAGTGGGCATGAGTTTTCTTTTGCCTAGAGCTCTTGCTGGGAATGAAAAGCCCTTTATGTGCTTAAGAAGGGTTTATACCTAAAACTTGATTCATAGTCCATTTGGATTTGTAGTTATACCTAACTGTGTTTACATAGCTCATTACGCTTAAGTCATCTTCTGTCCCTCATGGGTCAATTAAAGAGCTTGCTTGCCCTAGTTTGGTGTATTTTGATATTGTTTGATGCTATTCCACCCCAAACCCTTCCCCAACAAAAAGATGGGAAAGGAAAAAGAAAGACCTTATCTAGTTTTTAAAATCGGCATCCAAAAATTCAGGTAAGGTCCCTAGTTACCTGAATTTGTTGGGGAAGCCAAATGTAGTCAATTGTGATAGAAGATACCATATATATCTTACAAGTTAAAACTACTGTACATAGGTATAATTTCACCAATCTGCCTTATTGCTATCAATAAATCCAGCAAAATCCCTTATTCAAACTCGGGAACTTGGGAACTTCGATGGAGCCTATCTTTTGCTCACGTTAATTGCCCTAAGCAACATGGAGAAACTGTATACTCAGCAATATGCAACAAATGACCTCAGCAAGCAAATGGTAAATACATTTTTGTCTATAAGTGTGGTGGTCAAAATTTGACCCCCGTCAGGACCGTGACACGAATCCAGTGATAAGAACGTGAACCAGCTCTCGAGAAGCTATTCCGAAGTCTCTGTCACCTCATATTCGAAGGCATCCTTCATCTAGAGCTCTGACACCATACCACCTCCCGAAGACACTCTGACTCTCGTTACGTGGCGACAATCCCCTCCATTCTAGCAGCATATAGAGATGGATCCTGCAGGTCGCGAAGGCGGTTAAGCACCCTTATCGCCTTACTCGCCCATGACCATGTAACAACCTTTCAAGTCAACTAGTTGGGGAAACGATGGATAACACTCCGTGTCAATCCCAACTACTAAAACTCAACCCAAGCGGTTACAAGGATCAATAGATTCAAACCGAATAGTTGAAGATATGCATCTATCCACATCCACTCCATCGCCTCTGTCAGGTACAAATACGCCTCTTTCTCCAATGAGAAAATAGGGTCGCTTCCCTAATCCTCAGAGCACATATCACACCACGCCGACAGTTTTTCTTTGCTAGCTCACCACCACCACACCGGCAGTTTTCCTCTGCCAATCTTCACTCCTTACCGCCATTGAATCTCACGCCTGAGGGTCTGTGGCTGGCACCACACCAGTGCTCCTAACCTGAAAGACGTCTTCTCTCTGTGTGTGCTCTGACGGGTTCGATCGGGGGCCTCCATTTGCTTGTGGCAGAGTTTTATCCACCACAAATTCGTGCTTTCATTGAGAGATTGAGTCTACACTCGAGATTTTCCTCCCATCCAATCGGAATCCTTAACCTTCCTCTTTTCTAGCATCGATGGCCCCGAAGAATCAAACGATCACCCACAACGGCGCCTTGTCTAAAGACAGAACCAACGCTACCGCCGAAGGCACGATCCCTCCACACACCATCGGTCGTGAACGTGCTGGAGAAGATACTGGCTCCTCATCTTAGAGGGCAGCCACTAACGCCTGCGCGTCGTCACTATACGAAGGTCAGATCCTTTAGGTGCTCGCAAACATGAAGGAGCAGATGAAGGAGCAACAAACCTGGTCAGATCGCGATCGGGAGCAGCTCTCGACTGAGAAAATGCTACCCGCGAGCAGGAGGCACTAAAATGACTCAACGATCAACTTGAGGCGCAAATCGCCACCCTCCAAAGAACTCAGGTTACAACCGGAAGACGAACCTGGAACCAGAGAGACGGGTCAACATGCCCATCACGAACCTGAGGCGGTTCAGACTGACTTTTCTCCTGCACGAAGACTGCTTCGACAACGAGACTGATTCACCTCGTTCCCGAGCGGGATTTCAGCATGACCATACTTGAGGGAGGATCGAGGAGTTTCTCTAAATTCGAACCCTCGATGAACTGGCCCAAAAACAGATCAAGGAGGCTAAGCTGTAACTCCGTAGTGGACAAAAATGGGCCACTGCCAAAGTCTCCAATTCCCCCTCTTCAGAGCGATTTTGGAGTGTGAATTCTCGAAAAAATTCACGACTCCAACCTTCAACTACTACTTCGGAGCTAGCGATCCACTATAGCGCATCATGTTCCGAGACAAGATGGTGGGATGCTCCGTTAATGATCCTCTCATGTGCCTAACATTTCTCTCCAGTTTGAAAGGTGTGACCTCAGATTAGTTTTATTCTCGGCCGCCACGTTTGCTCCACAATTTCGAGGAGATAACCGAGACGTTTCTCACTCAATACGACTCCTGCCGGGAAGCCAAGAAGAATAATCACCACTTTCTCACTATCAAAATGAGAAAGGGCGAAACCTCAAGTCGTATATCGGCTACTTCCAGAACTAGCTTGACGAAGTTCTCAACTGCAGTGAACATGCCTTTGCACTCGCGTTCATTAACGGACTGCAGGTTTCTCACCCTTTATACAGGCACTTGCTGGAGCATGACGTCACTCGGATGAGTGAGATCATATTCCGAGCCCAGCCTTACTAGTTGGAGGCAGTGATAAAGAGATTGCTAACCAATTTCTCAAATGCGGCAACATCGGAGAGAAGTCGAAGCCGCGGTACAAGGCTCCAACTAATGCCATTACCCCGATTCAGGGGCAACTCGCCTACAAAAGACAGGCTTTCCCAGTCCTCTCACCGAATCCACTCCAATCATTCAAGATGGAAGAGCACTTCACTGCGCCGAGGCTCCTCATCAACACAGTTTTCAATACCATCAAAGACCAGCCATGGGTAAAGCGTCCAAAGCCGATCCAATACAACCTCTCTCCGGAGCAGAAGAATACCGTTCTTACCACGACAACCAGGGTCACCAGACCGTCCACTGTAGAAGCCTCCGAAAATATTTGGAAGAACTTGTCTGCTAAGGTTTCCTTAAAGAGTACGTTCTTACCCCTGAGTCAACCTCCAATGTAGGACAGTAAAGCGCTCCGCCTCCTATCCAACCGCAACACATGATCACCTAGTATAAGGCGATTGAGTGATCTAATCCCTCCAATGAAGACATTAGAGTATCTCCAATAATAACACCCCTTATGTTTCAGTTAAATTCAATGTTATTTTATTTAATCATCAAATAAATTACATTTTGCTTCTAACTGTTTCAACTTACTCTGCTACTAGGATTACCCCCTTAGAGTCTCACCAAGTTCAGCGCTCCGATGATGGGGTTACCCCCACTCAGAGACGACTGCGAATCCAACTCCGTTGCTGGGATTTTTCTCACTTAGAATCCAATGCTTGCTCACTCTACTGATAGGATTGTCTCCACTCGGAGACGACAACACGAGCACCCGCCACATGCCCCCTCTCGAGTAGCCTACGGCCAGAAACCCTCCATTGTGAGATTGTCCTCCGCTCGGCATTTTTACTCTGCTGCAGAGATTTCCCCTTTCAGAGCCTTCGATGTTTGCACATTCCGCTGATGGGATTACCCCCACTTGGAGACGACAAATATTAGCCTACGAGCTCTCCTCGTCTAACCCATGGGCACCCTTCGTCTAACTCACGAGCAGATGAACCACTGACAATCTCTCTCTTCCAGTGGCACTCCACTGATGGGATTGTTTCCCACTCAGAGTCTATAGTTCGCCGCTCCGCTGATGGGATTACCCCCCACTCGGAGACGATTGTGGATCAACTCTGTTGATAGGATTGCCCCCACTAAGAGTCCTACCAAAGTTCGTCGCTCCGCTGATGAGATTACCCTCATTCGGAGACGACTGCGGACCTGCTCTGCTGATGGGATTGTCCCCCACTCGGAGTCTGTAGTTCGCTGCTCTGCTGATGGGATTACCCCCACTCAGAGACAACTGCGGATTAGCTCTGCTGATGGGATTGTCCCCCACTCAGAGTCCTGCCAAAGTTTGCCGCTCCGCTGATGGGATCACCCCCACTCGGAGAAGATCGCAGACCAGCTCTGCTGATGGGATTGTCCCCCACTTAGAGTCATGTCGAGTTCGCCGCTCCGCTGATGGGATTACCCGCACTCAGAGATGACTGCGGACCCACTCTGCTGCTGGGATCCCCCACTCGGAGTCCAAAGTTTGCAAATACCGCTCACAGAATCACCTCCACTTGGAGACAAGTGCGCAAACTCATCAAGACACTCCATGCCAAATCGACCATACCGGAGATAGAAATCAGCGCTCCGGATAGGCATGAACATATCAGTTCCAAAAGCCTATGGTAAAAGCAAACCAGGCAAAATTCAAACATAACCATTTTTATTCTGAAAATATTCATTATATTTATTGTGTTACATCTAACAAGTATAATACAAAAAATTCCTTTACATCTTTATGTTTACATCTTTGAAAATACTACAGAAGACCAAATCCAGACGCTCCGATCTCTCCATCCCACCAGTCCTGTCTCACCTCCGAACTCCGAAGAAACACTCGTTAGGGAACATTTACCGAGAGAAGTCTTTGCATACGCTATCATTCTCCTCAGTTTGCAAGAAGGATGAGATGGACTCTCAAGTAGCCCTCTGAAAGCGAGACAATGACGTCCAATCAGACAAAAGCCCGCAAGACGCGCAAGAAGGTAATGGTATCATATCTCTTTCGAGGTGTTCTGGATGAGAGATCCGAACTCTAGGAAGATGAGTGATTCATCAACACATCTAGCCGATGAGCTCCTCCTCCGTCTTCCTCGTACACGCCATAAGGAAAGAGGCTCCGAGCCTCAACGTCGAAGCTTGCTTACCCAAAATTGGGTGAACTGGAAACCAGATCGTTCACCAAGTTGAAGCAAGAATTCTACCTGTCACCTCCTATGGCGGCACCATGTCACAATAACTAATGCGTCATAACAGGTCCTTCACATTTACTAATGCGACGCATCGACTAGACTCCCGGGGAGCAAGAGTGTGCCTTTCATTCTCCTCCTGCCCTCTCTCCTTTTCTTTCCTCCATCTGATGAAGAGGAAGAAAACATGGCGGACCGCCCCTGAGAGAAGCTGCAACAAAGTCGGGGTTTTTGGCGAATTTTGAAGAAGCTTAGAGAAGTTGGAGATGACCTATTTTCCCCAGATCTCTCTCAATTTATAGGCAAATGAATGGGTTCATCGCCATCAATGCGAGCCTTGGAAACGCGCGAAAGTCGGCCCACGACCGGAGAAGATCGACCAATCGAAGAGACGAGAAACTAACCGACACCACTAAACCATTATGATGATGGAAGTCAATCCGATAGTCATAATGACGCGAGTATTCAAATCGACGCCTGACATGACTAGACGACAACTGGCAGACAAAAGTATTACCTCACATTATTATCGAGGATTCGCAATGATGCAAAGAGATACACTTGACGATCTCCTAACTGCAAGTACCGAAGATAGAGACAAAAGAAGCTTTCCAACAGACTCCGAACTCTTACAAGTGCGAAAGCGGAGGGGGCATCTGTAGTGGTCAAAATTTGACCCCCCGTCGGGATCACGACACGAGTCCAGTCACAGGAACGTGAACAACAAGCTTTTGGAACCCATCCCGAAGTTTCCGCCACCTCTTATCCGAAGGCATTTTCATCCACAGCTCTGAGACCGTACCACCTCTCAAAGGTACTTCGACTCTAATGCAAGAGTCCCGCCACGTGGCATCGATTCCCTCCATCCCAGCAGCAGATCGAGATGGATCCTGCAGTTGCGAAGGCGGTTAAGCACTCTTATCTCTCTACTCGCCCATAACTCTGTAACGACCTTATAGCTTAAAAAGCAGTTTTGGATAATGATGAATAAACCTCTAGCATGTCAATCACAACTACCAAGAAACTTAGGCGGTCACAAGAATCAATAGATTCAAACCGAACAATTGAAGATTTACATCTATCCACATCTACTCTAACGTCTCTGTTAGGTATAAATATGCCTCCTCCAACGAGAAAATGAGGTCGCTTCCCTAATCCTCAGAGCACATACCACACCACGTTAGCAGTTTTGCTCTGTTAACCCCACCACCACACACCGGCATTTTCCCTCTGCCGGTCCTTTCTCCTTACCACTCATTGATTCTCACGCCCGAGGGTCTTAAGCCGTCATCACACTGGTGCTCATAACCTGAAAGGCGTCCTCTCTTTCTCTCTCATTGTGCTCTGATATGTTCAATTGGGGGCGTCCATTTGCTTGTGGTGGAGTTTTGTCCACCACAATAAGCATATCACATAAGGATGCTGCAATTGTCCAAGGTACGTAGGAATCCAATTAGTCTACCTTTTCAAGTGAACTTTTGAACACCAACATTCAATCCTCAGCCAAATTTTATAGTTGCTTTTTCCCCTTCTATCCCTAGCTGTTTTTATCCCTCTTTAATTTTACTGGTAACCAGTTTTAAACTGGTTGAACTAACCAGGAGAATGATCTACTCTATCTATTTTGTTCTACATGTTCTAAAATGATTGTGTATAAAACATCATACACTCTTGATACTTTTTACCCGTGCATCAAATGGTTACAAATGAACGATTTTTTTAACAATAAAAGAAATGACACCACTTGATCGATGGTTAAAAAGGTCTAAATTGTATGATTTTCTATATATAAGCATTTTAAAACATGAAAATTATGATGAATGGAGTGGATCGTTCATAGGAATGGTACATGATGGAGTTGTAGGCCGTCTCAATCTAAGGAGGCATACTTGGAACCAAGGTTCAAAAACTCGGCCGTTCCGGTTCCGACTCGGCTGAGTCAGAACCAGAACGGCCTTTCCCGTTCCGAGGCTCCAAAAGTCAACCTATTGCATTGTTTTGCTTGACTCGGGGCCGAGTCACCCGAGTTAGCCTCGAGTCAAAGCCGACTCAGCCAAGTTAGCCGAGTCGAGGCCGAGTCAAGGCCGAGTCAAGCCAAAATTCATATAATTTAAATTTTTAATAGAAAGATAAAGCTAATCTTTACTCTTGTGAATAGAGTAGTTAATTTAAATTTAATTAATTTCATATAATTTACTAAACTATGTATTTATTTTGATATTTTAATACCGCGATATATGTATTTATGCATTATCTTTATGTTTAGTGTGCTAGGTGATATGTTTTGGACACTTTACACGTCAATTTTGATGTTTATATTTAAAAAAAATTTGTCATGATTTTTCAAAATTTTTGAGCCCTTTATGTATCATTTCACGCATCTTGCCCGAGTTGAGTCCGCGACGCCGCGACCGATGTGGAATGGTGCCCGCTTAGTCGGCGACTGAGACCGCAACTTTGAACCATATTAGGAACAGCTTACCATGTATATATATTCATGTATTAAACATAAGATGTAACTATTTTTATAACAAATAAAGAACAACTAATTATATGCTTCTATCTGATGACCATCTTTTGTTTTTGTTAGCTCAAAAAAAATAATTATACCTGAAGAAAATAATATTCAATGAGAAATAAAGAAAAGAAGAAAAATCTTTAAAAAGGGAAAAAGAGAGAATTTAAAAAATTGAATGGAATCAGAATAAAAAATAAAAAGTAAAAAATAAATTAAAATATAGAAAAATAAAGAAAAAGAAGTAGAATAATATCTGAAAAAGAAAGGAAAAAATATAAAAAATAAATGACAATAAGAAACTTTGGAATGAAAATGAAAAAAATGAAAGAATTGAAAAAAGAAATTAAAAATCTAGGAAAAAAAGCAAAGAAAGATTTTTAAAAAATATGTAGAATAGAACTGGAAAAAGTCATGAAAAATATGCATAAAACAAAAAGCAAAACATAATAAAAAAGAAAAAAAACTAGAAAGGAACAAAAGACTAATCAAAGAATAATGAAAGAAAGTTCAAACGGAAAAATACCTAGAAAAAGAAAAGAAATAGAGGAGAAAATAAAGTAAAAAGAATCGGTGAAAGAAAGCAAAAAAGAATTGAAAAAAGTAAAAAGTAAAATGCAAAACAAAATCATAAACAAGAAAAATGGAAGAAAAAACAAAATTGTTAAAAGTTGGAACAAAAAATAAAAGGAAGAATTAGATAAAGGAGAAGAAATAGTATAGAAAATGTGAAGAAAAATAAGAAAAGAAATAAGTAGTCAAAATATACAAAACAAACAATACAAGAAAAAAGTAGAAGTAAATAACAAATACAAAAATAAATTTTGTAAAGTAAAGAAAGTAGAATTAGAAGAATAGATAAATGACAATAAGAAACTTTGGAATAAAAATGAAAATGAAAAAAAGAAATAGAATTGAAAAATGAAATTAAAAAATCTAGGAAAAAAGAAAGCAAAGAAAGAATTTTTAAAAAAAAATGTAGAATAGAACTTGAAAAAAGTCAAGAAAAAATATGGATAAAACATAATAGAAAAAGAAAAAAGTTAGAAAGAAACAAAAGACGAATCAAAGAATAAATGAAAGAAAGTTCAAATGCAAAAATACCTAGAAAAAGAAATAGAGCAGAAAATAAAGTTAAAAGAATAGGTGAAAGAAGGCAAAAAAGAATTGAAAAAGTAAAAGGTAAAACAAAATCATAAACAAGAAAGTGGAAGAAAAAGAAAAAAATTGTTAAAAGTTGGAAATAAAAATAAAAGGAAGAATTAGATAAAGGAGAAGAAAAAGTCTAGAAAATGTGAAAAGAAAAATAAGAAAAGAAATAAGTAGTCAAAATATACAAAACAAACAATACAAGAAAAAACTAGAAGTAAATAAAAAATACAAAATGAAATTTGTAAAGTAAAGAAAGAAGAATTAGAAGAATAAGGGCCTGTTTGTTTCGCCGCAAAACGCCGCAAGTCGTAAGTTGTAAAATAAGAATGGAAAAAGTGAATTGTAGCAGAGAAAATATATTGTGTTTTACACTGTTTGGTTGGTAAAGTGAAAGTGTAAATGAAAAAATATATTGTGTTTTACGGTGTTTGATTGGTAAAGTGAAAGTGTGAATGAGAAAGTATATTGTGTTTTACGGTGTTTGGTTGGTAATGTATGTAAGTGAAAAAGTTGGCTTTAAAATTAACTGTGGTAGTAATTTAAATATTATAAATACTATATACTATTGAAAATTAAATTGTATTAATAAATTTGAGATAAAATATTAATAATTTTAATATTTTAATTATAACAATAATATTAATAAAATATTAGTAAAATTAGTAAAATATTACTGAAATATTAACTAAATAAATAATTAAAAAATTTAAGAAAATCTAAAGAACATTAATAAAATTTTAAGAATACTAATAAAACATAAATATTAAAAAAATCTTAAGAAAAATAAAATATAGTTATAATATTATAATATTATAAAATACTTAAAGATTATTATAATATTAAATTTTATTATAATAATATTGTAATATTATAAAAATATAAAATTAACAAAGTAAAATATAATTATAAATCTAATAATAAATTATTATTATAATTAATTTTTATTGCAATATTAACATAATAAAATATTAATATAATAATAAAGTATATTATAATATTAATAAAGTACTATTTATATTAAGAAATAAATAAATAAATATATAATAATTTTATATTAAAGCATATTATTGTTATATTAATAAAATATTAAATCTAAATAAAATATTAAGAAAATTGGTGTAATATTAATAAAATAATAAAGTATTAAATAAAAATATTAAATAAAAATAATAAAATAATAAAATATTAAATATTAAAACAATATTAAAAATAATAAAAACTAAAAAATACAAATATAAATAATTAGATAAGAATTTAAATACTATTAAAAATATTAAAAATATTAAATTTTTAGTAATATTAAATTATATACTGATTATCAAGTAACTGCTTTGGAGTACAAGTGTATTACAAGTGGGATTTACAAAATTAACTGTAGCAGTTGCAAGTGGGAAAATTTGAGTGTAAAAGTGAGATTTATATGACCACAAAATTAACTGTAGAACTGCAAGTGGGAGATGAGAGTTGTATTTTGCAAGTTGTTTTGCAGCGAAACAAACAGCGAAAAATGGAAAAGAGGTTTTATGACTTAGACTTACGACTTGCGGCCTTTTGCGGGGAAACAAACAGACCCTAAATAAAAAAGTGAGAGAAGAAAATAAGGAATCAATTTAAAAAAAATTGAAGAAAGGAAGAACTGAATAAAAAGTTGAACATATTCAACAACTTTAAATGATAAAAAAATCTAAAGGAAAAGAACCTACAAACATAAGAAAGTAAATTAAGAAAAAGAATCTTGAAAAATGAATAAAAATTTGGCAAAAAAGAAAAGAAAGAACAATAAAGCTTAATAGAATCTTAAAAAAAAGAAAACTTGGAAAAAATGAAAGAAATTATGAAAAACAAAAGAAGAAAGAGATGTAAAAATATCTCAAAGAGTAGAAAGGAAAAATTATGGAAATAAAACAAATAAAAGAATATAAACCATGAGCAACTATGATAGTGTAAGTTTCTTGCTCAGTGGACTCGTTTTGAGTGTTTTTCCCCAAGTAAGCTAGAGGTTACTAAGGAACCATGCATAACACTAAATAGGGAGTCGCCGATACACCATCTCTGTCTAACATGTGAAATGGATGCATAAGAATGTTGTGCTTTGCCTCGAATACAATCATCAACTTGAAAGTACGGGATATTCCTAAAGGCATACCATTATAGAAACTTCCTTGACCGATAGGATAGATGAAAGAAACAGTAGTAGCTACTGCAACAAGAGCTGAATGTGCAACAACAATCCAAGGACGCATACCTATTCATGACCCATGTAGCAAGCTTCACTAAGTAAGAAGTGTAAAACAATTAGCTCATAAGGACCTCTGTTGTATAACCATTCACCATCGGATAAAAAAGAAAAAAATATTAAAAATATGTATAGTGGAATTGGAAAAAAGTCAAGGAAAACTATTAATAAAATGATAAAGTAAAATGTAGTAAAATAAAAAAGGAAATCTAGAAGAAAACAGAAGACTAATAAAAAACAAATGAAGAAACTTCAAATAGAATTATTCTAGAAAAAGAAAAGAAAGAATAAGAAAACGAGTAATTAGAATAAACAAAACAAAACATAAAAAATAAGAAAAATGTAGAAATAAATAAAAATAAGAAAAATAAATTTGGAAAGTATAAGAAAGAAGAATTGGAAAAAAGAAAATTAAAAATGGAGAAAAGAATAAAGAAGCAATTAAAAAAGTAAAAAAACAAAAATATTTGAACAAGGATGTGAATCAAATAAAAAGTGAACATATTCACAAATATAAAGTATGAAAAAATATGAAGAAAAAGTTTGTGTAGTGTTGTATTTCCCATGTCAAAATCAAGCAAAATTCAATTAATAATTTCATCAGATGATCAAGTCTTAAAGTAGAAGAATTTTTCTTTGCTATTTGATTCTGAGTTACGAGGGATCCCATATTGAAAACTGAGGTATCACAACCTTTGTCAAGTAAAAAAATTGGAAAAATAAATTAACGAAAAATATAGACTTCAGAATTAATTAAAGAATTTTTGTACCTTCTTGACAATACAAAAATTAATTGACCAAGTCTTTCCTAATCTAATAAAAACAAAAAGTCTAATCAATATGTTTTTTTTAAGTCCTACACATATATGATCCACAAATAATGCTCATACACCGTTAAATATAATATTTCATGAAATGCCAAATACGAGCTAGATACAAAAATGGCATGAGAATGACAAAGTAGGAGGGAACTACAATTAAGTATATTAACCCTTTGAAATAATTAAGCACCAAATAATATCTTAACTAAAAATAGTATTAGCAAAAGGTAAAATACTACTCATCAATGAGAACTGCGCTTCTTCTTGATCATTTTCTCTGCTTTTTATGGCAATCGACTGGAACAAAAGAAGATGACTCAGTTGTCCGATGGGCTTGTCGGTTTTTAGAGAGAGTTCTATAATTTGAGAGTTCCAATTCGTGTCTTGGGGATAGAGAGAGGAGAGATTTTGTTTTACTGTTTTTTCTTTTTCCTTTTTCTTTCGTGCGGATGTGTGAGGGAGAGGGAAGTTTCTTCTCCTCTTTTCTTTCTTTTTTTAAACAAAGAGACACAAAGAGACATGTCCTTTTGATGTTTAGATTCTAGAAAAGAATGAGAAAAAAGTTCTCATAATTTAAGAATTTCAATTTAAGAAAAATAAAATGGAAAGTTTTAGAGAGGGAGGGTTTCTATAATATGAGAATTTTAATTATAATATGAGAGTTCTCTTTTTTTTCTTTTTTTCGTGTGGATGTGTGAGGGAGAGGGAAGGTTCTTCTCCTCTTTTTTTTCTTTTTTCTTTTTTAACAAAGAGACATGTCCTTTTGATGTTTAGATTCTAGAAAAGAATGAGAAAAAAGTTCTCATAATTTAAGAATTTCAATTTAAGAAAAATAAAATGGAAAGTTATAGAGAGGGAGAGTTTCTATAATATGAGAATTTTAATTATAATATGAGAGTTCTCTTTTTTTTCTTTTTTTCGTGTGGATGTGTGAGGGAGAGGGAAGGTTCTTCTCCTCTTTTTTTTTTCTTTTTTTTAAACAAAGAGACATGCCCTTTTGATGTTTAGATTCTAGAAAAGAATGAGAAAAAAGTTCTCATAATTTAAGAATTTCAATTTAAGAAAATAAAATAGAAAGTTATAGAGAGGGAGAGTTTCTATAATATGAGAGTTTTAATTATAATAGGACAATAACTAAAATAAAATTGAATTATGAAAAATAAAAAGATAGGGAAAAATTTGAGGGGGGGGGGGGGACAAGAAAACACGTACATGTTTTCTATTTGCTTTTAGGAGTAGTTGTAGATATACACACATGCATATATACATATTTATTAATTTAAATACCCATCCTGCTTTAGTAGCCGCTAAAGCCCTAGCTCCACCTTTCTGTTACGCTGTGCTTTTCCCTATTTGTAATACTGCTAGCATACTGCATTCATATCATAAATACTAGATATTTAAAAATCTTGATTCTGGCAGAGGTTTCTATTTGGATGCCTGTTGTGGGACTAAACAGAACATACAAGTTCAGTTGAAAATATACTGAATATTCACTCATAGCTAGGCAAAATGGTGGAGTTTGAAGGTGGCTTGTAGTGGAATACCTGTTGGGATTTAAAAACATAATGAGGAATACCTATTTGGAGGACTAAACAAACCATGACTCAATTGAAAACATGTTGGTTTTTCACTCATAACTAAGAATTCAGGTGGGATTTGGCTATAATATACAAAGTTACTTGTGTGATTTTTGTTTGTATGTATACTTTGCATGGATGTTTAGTAGTACGCTGCAGATTCGCCTCTGATTTACATAGTTGTACACTGCAGATTCTCATAAGCAATTTAAATTTGAATCCAGTGAATTTGAAAACACTTGAATAATTTACATATTGTTCATGTAAAATGTTTGTGGATATTATTTTTAAATCATATAGTTGTTGTTGTTGTTGTTATATGCGAAAGCTACATAACCACATGATAAAGTTACTCTGTGTAAAACCATCAAATTTGCAATTGCTGTTCCCACATTGCCTTATTTGTGTGACATGACATCTTTACTATCTGCTCTTTGTTTCTTTCTTTTTCCCCGAAGGAGAAGAGTCGCTGCACATAGGGGGTCAACAAACATGGAGTTTGAGGAGGTGGGCATGCTTTCTTGAAGTTCGCTTTATATATTGCAATGTTGCGGATTGATGTCTGTGATGTTCTAGGTCTTAGCACAATGTTATAAATATGACTTAAAAATGTATGAATGTTCAATGCTACTTTATTACAATCACATGCATACCAATTTTGATTGGATTACCCATAAAAGAATATATGAGAACAATGATGGATTAAACTTGAAAGCGGCTAAATTTCATGGAATTCTCCTGAACTACAATAATAGCAGCACAAGTAACCCTCTTGACGTGGTTAATTAGTAAACAACACCCTTAATAAGAGTTTAAAAACTGCTACATTGCATCGTTACTTTCATCTTGCAATTCAGCAACGACGCTCATGCAAGGGTTATAAGCGCTAACTACCATTGTCCAGGGGATTATAGACAATTTATTCAAAGAAATTTAATAACTATGGATTAGGCCAAGGCACAAAGAGAAAGGAGAAGCAGGTCCTTCAGTTAACAGAAGGCATATGTACACCTGTTAATTTGATAATATTAGGGCTTCTAGCTAGTGCTTGAACATTTGATTATCCATCCCCTCAAGGTTGATACTAATAGCTTATTACATGTTGGGTTTGGACACATTTACGTCTAATCCCCTCAAGCACCCTGTATGCATGATGAAACTGATGCGTAAATGCAATAATTTGTTAGATGGTTTTGTCCTGTGATTTCAATGTATTATACTCTGCAGGTTATACATTTGACAATTAATTTTTAACTACATGTCTCATCAACTATTTAATATATTGATCTTAAAGAATTTGAGATACTTGCACCATGAAGTCCCGTATTGTCTTTAATGGATAAGTCTTTATGTGGCAGTAGACATTCCAGTGTCATGAATTATCTCTTATGGGTAAAATTGAGATTACCCTTCTTTCTCTAATGTATAATTTATTCACTCCTCAGTTGGAGATGGACAAGACGAGGATTGTTTTTTTTAGGCTTTCTCCGTGCCAAGTTTTGTTTTGCCTGCTTCATATGGAAATAAGTTGGTGATTCCTAATGAGCGGAGGATGGGTGGATGACTGCCATGTTTAATACAAACATGGTACACTCCAGAAATTGTTCCCAACATTAAAGGGATAAAGCTGCATCGGCAGTAGCCTAGGGACAGAAACTTTATGCCTCTTTCTGGGAAAGGCTATCTCCACTTAAGCTGCTTC
Source organism: Agave tequilana (assembly GCA_038442645.1). Lineage (NCBI taxonomy): Eukaryota > Viridiplantae > Streptophyta > Magnoliopsida > Asparagales > Asparagaceae > Agave > Agave tequilana. Next base: position 21,860 of record JAVJIF010014438.1, on the reverse strand, counting down.
CCTTGGCCTTCTACCCTAATGGATGGCCTGGATGATAGGGGATGATAGGTGGAGATTTCTGTGTTCCCAAGGTAACCGTAAATGCGGGAAGAAATTGAAAGCTCTTGTTCATATTTTCCATGAATGTCGATGAAAAGGTTGAAAGAGGGGGTTAAATGAAATTGTTGATATTGTCAGCCATTATGACTTTGTTCTATATCATGGGTGAAAATCTTCTTCCGTTGTGTACAAGTTCAGGCTGTGATTGCTTGGCTATCTTCCTCCATGGAGATTTCTAAAATGTGGATTTGACATGTCTACTTCCGTTTTGGAACACCAAGAGTATAACTGACTGCACCACCATATCATACTTTTTGTCCATCCCCTGGTATATGTGGGTTCCAGTTTTCACCCTGCCCTGTTGGTTTTAGAGCCAGAAGTTGGAATTTGGAAATGCTTCTATTCTTGTGTGTTGTCCTTTGTGAATTGACCCAGATGTATTATTCCTTGTTCCTTTGGCTCTGTCGAACCTCATTTCCATATGTCTGTGTGGGCATGTGTATGCATGCCTACCCATGTGAGTTGGACTAGGGGTCATTGTTTATATACCATAATGAATAGAAAGAGCAACATTGTCTTCAACATGAAAAAAAAGAAAATTGTGTTCTGATGGCCTAGCGAGATAAGTCAATTCCTTTTTTGATGGTCAAACATAGTCCTTTTCTTTCCCGGACTGGTTACTCGGTTGTTCAATATTATTAACTATTATAGTGCTGTCCCCCCTCCTACCAGTAGCTTCACTTGTTAAATATCGCGCAATCGAGGCTGTGGTTATGTGTTGACCATGCACTCTCACATCGTGAATCTTTGAAGAAGATTTAACACTTCTATAGCTGTAAGACATGCTTTTAAATTTGTGTGCGCGAATTTCTTGCCACCAACTATGATGCACAGACACGAGACACGACACGGACACGACAAAATAAAAAAGGATATGGGAACAAGACAAGCAATATTTTATTATTATTATATATAGATAAATTTATAAAATATCAATCAATAAAATATCAATGGAGAGGAGCAGAGAGGGAGAGAGGAGCAGAGAGCAGAGAGAGGGCAAATTGAGAGAGGGAGCTTACCTCCACGATGACACTATCACGGCACCATCACGAGACGAGAGCACCACCACCACGAGAGAGGGCTTACTATCACAGCACCATTACGAGATCAGACTACCACTGCGACGAGACCAGTACGACACCACGAGGACTTGTATATTATATTTAGAGAAATATGTGACCATTACCAAGGAACTACCCAATCAGTGAAAAGAAGTATTCAAGTTCAGAAATGCATACTAGATTTAGAGAAATATGGTTCTGGGGAACTTGTGGGCAATATAAGCCCTACCAAAGGATTACTGATGAGGTCTACTAGATCAGCCTTTTGATGCTGCCATCTTCTTTGATATAGAGTTGACTTGTATGCTAAGAAGTATGGATACGAATAAGAGAGACGGATACGACACAATAAGGATACTGAGGCACGACAAATTCTTAAAATGTAGGACACGGGGACACGGTGATATAACTATGTATGTATGTGTATACATGCATATCAAAACTTGTAGTGATTAGAATGTGTTCTATTAAATTTAATGGTAAACAAATGAAATTTAAATGATTCAAATTTATAGCTTCTAATAAAATAACAAGTAAAATAAAAAAAAATGAAATTTAAATGATTCAAGTCTATAGCTTCTAATAAAATAACAAGTAAAATAAAAAAGAAATCTATATATAATTTAATTAATACCTCACCTAGTACATGATGTGTTTAGATTCTATTGACATAGAATTTTCTTATATTGAAGAGACATTCTTTTTCATAATTTATTTAAGCGGGGGTATCTAACACACGATCTTTGGATTTTATTAAAGCTGACACGACATTGGATACAATGCCGACACACGAGTTTATGGTTTTTTAAAATCCGACATGGCTTTGGAGTGTCCGATACGTGTCGGGGAAGTGTCTTGCAAGTGTCGGTGTCTGACACGGACACGACACTCACTTTGAAGTGTCCGTGCTTCATAGGGCACTAGGAACTTCCAACTCAGTCACTCATGTGAGTGCATGTGTGTGTGTGAGTTGAGTTAGGAGTTGGAAAGAAAGGACTTTGGAAGATTTATCATTCTTGTACCTGTTAGATGCTTTTTTAGATTTGTATACTAGAATTTCTCGATAGTAGGAAATTCCAACATTTAACGCACTTGGAATTTCTTGGCACAATTCTAAAAGCACATCCAATGACTGTAAGTATTATATTTTCTTTCTCGAGTTAACGTGAAGTGTGTAGTCCAATCCTCTACATATACATACATACATACATACATATATATATATATATATATATATATTATATATATGTATGTATACGTGTGCAAGTTTGTAGACTTGTGTGTTGTTAGAATAAGAAGTTTATGTTAGATATTATGTAGAAGGTTAAATGCTTTTTTAATCGTTAGTTTGTTTCAGGATTTTCTAATACTTTAATGCTGTATTGACTTTTTCGAGTTCACTAAATGCACTATAAAGTAAAGATGTGCACACAAAACTAAAACCAAATCTAATGGTTAATAATTGCTAAATGTTTTTTTCATATTTTTGCACAAACTATTTAGTCATGCAACTCAAGCATACGGGGAAGAAGGGAGAGGAGAGTGACAACGAGATGTTGTTGATAACATACGAAATTTCTTGCGTTGCAGTGCATAAACCCTTGCGGATCATCCCCATGGATGACCTGTAGGCAACACAAATAAGAACACAATTCAGATATAAAAAGCTTTTATTCTATTGATATGAAAGGAATTACTTGAACTTCATTCAGTCGTCAGATTGTTTCTTCCCACTCGCCTAAATATGATCAAGGCACAACTTGTAACAGAACTCCCAGCCTATGTAACACGAGTGCCGCAAAAATGCCTCCGCGCCTGCACCCAACACGAATTAGGTACAGATCTGTACCGGACACGTGCACGACATGTGTCAGGCACAGTCAATCCGTGCCCGATTCGTGGTCAACGGTCAAAAGGAGGCGGGTGCGGGTCAACTCGGGTTGGGTGCGGGACGGAATTAGCGAATTTGTTTTTATTTTTAAAAAACCCGACTTCGACCCGACCCGACTTCATATAATCCTAAATCCACCCTCCCTCTCTAAAAAAATCACCTGATCTCTCTCCTCTCTATAATCCTAAATCCCCCACAACTCCTCCCTCGGTCATCCTCGCTCACTGCAGTTCGACAGATCGAAGACAGTGATTGACTCCTCTCTCTCTCTCTCTGAAGGATTGAAGGATCAAAGTCATCCTCTCTCTCGTCGAAGTCTTCCTTCGTCATCATCGTCGTTGTCGAAGTCCTCCCTCGAAATCCTCCCTCATCGTCGGCTCGTTGAAGTCCTCCCTCGTCGTCGGCTCGTCGAATGAGGTAATTTTACCTCCCCCTCTCTCACTCTCTGCTCTCTCTCTCTCTCAGGATCTCTCTCTGTCTCTGCTCTCTCTGAGAGAGAGCTCTCTCTCCCCTTTCTCTTCCCCTCTCTTTGCTCTCTCTCAGGATCTCTCTGTCTCTGAGAGCAGAGACAGAGAGAGACCCCGAGAGAGAGATATCCTGAGAGAGCAGAGAGTGATAGAGGGGAGAGCTCTCTCTCTCTCTCACAAAGAGAGGAGAGAAAGCAGAGACAAAAAGAGGGACCCTGAGAGAGAGAGATGCTTGCCGTATCCCCGTATCCATTTTTTTGTATGTCGTCGTATCCTGTATCTGTGTCTGTGTCGTATCCGTGTTCTGCACCCGTGTCCATGCAACATAGTTGCCAACCCTATATGATTGAGGTGGGGCTTCACTTCTTTTAACCTAGAACTAATTTGGTAGGTAAGAGGAGGAAGGAGAGGTGATATGTGGGAGGAGAATCAAATCCCTTCAATCCACAAGCTTTCCTCGTATACTCAACATTTGATTGTACATTATCACACTGGGGTTATCTAAACACAAAGAAATTAGATCTCATGTAAACGCCTGATTTCATCTAATCATAGTGTATAACATCTCCTCATCGGAGTTGAGAGAATCAAATATTTTCAAATAGTATCATATAAATATCCAAAAGATCCTAATGGACTACAAATTTGGTCCGAGTTTATATCTGTTATTGGGTCTTACCCAATAACTCAACAACCCTAGTTGATTTAGTGATGAACATTTGAATCAATGAGATGAGCTATTTAATCCCAACCAGTCACCTAAGTTAGGCTGAAATGGAACCTAATTAGTTACTTGATTGGTTATCTCATTGTCAACCTAATTACCAATTAGGATCAGTCATACACATCATGCTCACTTCTTTATGCAATTACAATTTATCCTCCACTCACTAACATCTAATTTTGATCTTTGGAAAGATGGTCATTGTCCAATCCTTAATCAACACACAACCCTCTTAGTAGGTATTAGGTATAATTGGGCTTTTGGAAATCTAATTTGTAATCACACTTGGCCACGAATTTAGTTAGCATGATTGACCAATATCTACTAATGGATGTTCATAAAAATTAGTGGATTTCTTATTGAAAATCTCGTAAGAGTTAAATAATGTTCTATTTCAGCGAACTCACCCTTTGGCGCCCTAACAATTAGTTATTTTAATCACATTGCATGGTGAATTAAAGTGTAATCATTCATTATGAGACTTACCATGGATCTATCTGATGTGAGGATAAGATGCATTACATATGAAAAAATTGTCTCATCTTGACAATGTCACTATGTCATACGGCAAGTTGTCCATGGTTAGTTTATCAATGCATTCCCAATGCACCGAACACATCAATACAAGATCTCATCTTGTATCACGAGAATCACGATAGTCATTAAACTATTCCATGCATTTGACAGTTGGTCTGATTAAGTTTTCCCAAGTTTGATTTAGTTATGACATGATTTAAGGTGCCAGGATATGAAATATTTGATCTCTCGTAATTACATCTCAATGATAAATTGCTGAATATTTATGGAATGCATTCTATGGATCTTGATATCTCATAACTAATTGATTATCTCATAAATAATTCAATAGACAAAAACCTATTATTGTGCACATACATAATTATTGGGAATCACTGAATAAATGTATCACATACAATTTTTTTAATGGATATAGTTGGACATAGACCCACTCCACTTGTCATGGTCTACATGTTCTTAGGGGTTATTGAAGAAAAAACAAGGCCTATTCTCATCATTCAAGAGGTTGGTAATTAAATGGTTTTGTAAGAACAGCCCACGTTTGAACCACTTGATGGATGCACAAATAATATCCATACTGTTTTTTTCATCCGTAACCCCTTGAGAACATGTAGATCAAATGAATAGTGTGGATCATCCCATTGATGATCCACATGAATTTTCTTGAGCAGCAGTGCTGGAGAGCTTATATATGCCATTTTTGTGCGAGCGTGTATGTGATACATAACAGTATAACACACTGTTCCTGTGCACTCCCTAAGGCCATCTTTTGTGCTGCTTCTGTTTTCTCTCTCAGGAAATTCAATACCTGTTGAGACTTTCTAAACTCTAAGATCCTGACAGGTATCATGGAAGGTAGGAAAAGAAGCAGTTTAAAAACTTAGAACCTTAACAATCAACTACCATATCATGCAGCTTTCATACAAGATAGCCTTTCAATGTTACTATCATCTGCACTTCCTTTTGGGGTCTATTGGCAAATTCTGCTTTTGAAAAAATTAATCAAGAGCAAACTGCGATTTGGTATAATTCATTCTTTTTAAAATTTGAGAATACTTTATTGATATTGTAATTGGTGGGATCTTAATTTCCTTCTATTTGACTGACGTGTTTCTTATGATCGAAGGCAGGTTCAACATGTAGTTCTTGTGGATGATGATACACAACCAATACAATCAACACAGGGTGGTGATACTTCTAGTGATTGGTGAATTGAAGTTTTACTCACACTACCTGTTTAATGTCTTCATTTTTTTCTGGTCATCGTAATTAGTATATTGAGTTATTATTTTTTTTACTGACGAATATTTTTTATTTTTCTAGGGAGGAGTATAAGATGTATTATCCTTCAAGGTGCACCTCTAGAAAATTGATCCATGCAAATCTCAATCAACTAATACCTTATGTATATCCATGTTTCCTAACATAAAATCTGAAACATTCTGTTGACAGGGGTGACCCGGAATGTGTCGAGCTATCTTATTCGGACCTAAAATGCCTAGATCCTGAATCTTATTTGTCATCACCCATTATGAATTTCTACATTCAGTGAGTATTAATTTGATTACTCATGGTCACAGCATTTAAAATGAATTATGTATTCTGTTATTCGAGACAAGGTTATTGGTAGAGTCTGTTTAATAGAGATCAACTTAATGACATGACAGTTAATTCATAAATATGGAAATGAAGAAGTACCTCATAACTAGGTGTTTAACTTGATTTTCTGCTGCTTCTGCTGCTGATTGCTTGGTAGTGTGAAAATAGATACACATGTACACACATTTCTGAGTTTCGTCCTAAAAGGCAGTTTCTGTTTTATGGATTAGTGAAATACATGTCTCTTCATTTGCCTTGGATAGAAGATATGTTAAGAGGTGCCTTTTTAACATATGTAGTGTGAAAACTACACACACACAAATAGCTGTGTCACCAAATCATTTTTTCTGGGATTAGGAGAATCCAACTGCTCATACCAGTGTACAACACCACGATGATACCCTTGTGCCAACCAGCATAGCTTGCATGGAGGGCTTGAGTTATTGCATTGGTCCATACATTGGAAGGTGCATGCCCTCCTATGTTTTGCCTTGCCTTCTCTTCATATCTTAGATACTGTAAACTTTTTACTTGGAATACATCATAATTATGTTAGCTTTTCTTCCTCTAGAGTACTGGCATGGAATTCTCTTGTAGATTCTGTTGTAGTATTCTAGTAATTACAGAGTTTATTTTACAGGTACCTTCAAACATTATCATCTTTTAGGGCTAGAAATGGGGAGTGCTATATATTCAATACCTACTTCTACAGTAAGCTTGAAGAAGCCTTGACTTGCAAGGTATGCATACTCAAACACATTCGAATTATATTTAATTAATTACATACATGAAATGACAGTTGAAGTATGATCTTTTATTGATTTGATAAGTAATTTATCATAAATTTGTAGTAGCAATGATATAAATCAAATAGCTAGTGAGTTTTTATACACACTATGATGTAAAACAAATTTCCTGATAATTAGTCCCTCAAATATTGTGTACTTGCTGTTTCTCTGATAATATTTTCCATAATTCTTCACCATAATTCTTCACTTGCAGTTTCTCAGACAAGAATCTTCCCTTGTTGAACAGTAGATTACTAATACTTGCTGGCCACTTTTTCATATAGAAGGGATAAGATGGGTTCTGTTGACCACATTTGAATTTTCACCAGCAGCTTACTTAACTATGTTCTGTAGTCTATGATGATGCTAATGTGTGTATTTCATTCTAAGTCATGTTATAGACGACATGGTGGTAGGAAAGGAAAGATAGCAAAGTTTTTGTTGGCGGAAAAAAATCTCAAGTAACGGAATGAAATTAAATTAAATATTTGAGATGAGATTGTAGCTGAAATTTAAAGTGTGGAAATTGTTAACAAATGAACGAAGTAAAATTCAATTCTGGTCATCTACTAACACATCATTCCGTACTCCATTTATAAATAGACTACCAATAACCAGATAATCAACAAAGAAATTGAATCCTAACAAGTCTAGGTGACCTAACAACTTATACCAATTAAGTTTCTTATGTATCCTATTAAACCAAATTCTAACAACCTAATATTGCAATTACACCTCCTAAATCAGAAATAGGATCTAACTTTGCATAAATCAATTGAGGTTTAGTGCATCTGTGTACGTACATCCTGCGTCATTGTGTCTTTGACTCCTAAGTTCAAGATCTTTTGATGGATGTTGATGATTTAGAGGTTAGATTGGTTAGTTATTGCTTTTTAGTTGGGTTCTGCTACTTGATTCTCATATGTTCTCTTTTTGAAATTTTATAACTAGATCTATATTTATGGGCCCCCATTATTCAAGAAAAGAGCCCCTCACCAGAATGACTGGTTATATAAAATATCCTTTTGGCATTTGGGTCGGGTAATCAGTGAGAAGTGTTTTAAGGCAGTACGAAAGATTCTTGAATCTGAGTGGTTCACATTATTTAGTGGGGGAGCTTCGTGTTTATTTGTTTGTTGAAATATTATAGATGTCTTGGACATGTTTTGTCAGCATATCCCCTTGTCCCTGAGCATGAAATGGAGGCTGCAAGATTTGAACTCGGAGTTTGAGATTCATAATCAGCCAATTGCAACATAGTATGATGCCATATTATCCTATGTTTGACCGAAAGAGCCTGCAATCTAGTCATAGTTTTACTCTGAGCATGAAATCAGGCCGCAAGATTTGAACTAGGAGGAGTTTGAGATTCACAATCAGCCAGTTGCAACATAGTATGATGCCATATTATCCTATGTTTGACTGAAAGAGTTTGGTGAATCTAGTCATAGTTTTACTCCATTGCCGAGAACAGTGTAAGTGGTGAGAAAGTTTTTCAGCTGGAGGTGCATCGATTGGCTGGAACTGCAGCATCAGGAGTCTGTTGCAGCATGGACATCTTGACCCCATAGATCTAGATTATACAGAAGCCAGAATTCTAAACAGTACTCAACTAGTAGGTGCAGCCATCTAGGTAGTCAGATTTGGCTTTTACAAGACTGGCTGTCAAAAAAACATTGAGGTATAACAGTAGTATTTGGATTTGGAGTATGATAAGCCTCTATGAGTTGCATAAAATAACCGCTCATGTGTACAAGCCAAAATCTCTTAATCCATAATAGGTTATATAAGGTTCTTCAGGCTTTCTGGTCATGAAGCTGTGCTTATCAGGAACTAAGTGCATGTATCAGTTTTCTTTTATTGTCAAATTTAAGCATTGGAGTTTATTATGCCAATAAGAAAATACTAAGTGTTGTTCCTTTGTGTGGATTTGAAGGTTCTTCATTTTAGAAGATAGTTGGATGACAAGATGTCTTGAGTGAGATTCCTACAAGCATCCACGAGACACCTTGTATTTCCAAGTAAAAGAGTAACATGTCTTCTATTATTTAATCGTTTCCTCTGTAAGACTAGCTTCTAAATGTGAGTCATGCATAAGACGACTTTTTCATGGTCTTCGATATTTGTTATTGGTAAATATATCAAAATAAATTGAGTGATATTGTTAGCAACTGGAAAAGTTGACACCTAGCACTCAGAACTGTATTTTGTTTAATGAAACTCCAAGCCACAAGTGTGATCCTGACATCTTAAAACCACTTAACATGACGGTGAATACTAAATGCTTGTGAGGATGCGTGCGGTGTTTTAAACATGAGATCGTCCTCTTTGAGGTATGGATCACCTGAAAGACCCTATGAACTTGATTGTATTAATATGTTGTTTCTTTAGCTGGTCAACTTTCAAGGAAGTTGCAGCCTAGTTTGGTGCTCAGTTCCTGTCATGATATTATAAGCAAGGGAGGGGATGAGCATACAATTAGTAAACATAATGACAAAGCATGATTATCGGGCCACAGTTGAAGACCAACAAAGAGTAGTTGCCAGGCCAAATGTTTGTGATTTTATGAATTGAAGACCAGCAGAGGTGTCTGTTTATTTATTTATTTTTCTTTCTGGTCTGCTTGTGGGTTTTTTTATTGTTGTGTTTTGGGGGGGGGGGGAGTTCATCGCTTTATGGGGAGGTGGTGGAGATGGGCCGTGTCCGTGTCAGGCACGGTTCGGGCCGTGTCCAGACAAACCGTTCAGTTTCGGGTTTGGACACGGACCCCACACGAGTCGGGGGCGGCACGGACACGGGCGGGCTGGTGCGGGCGAAACCAGATAACCCGACCCTACTAATAAAAACCCTAAACCCAAATCGATCTCCCCCCATTCTCCTCTCTCCCCCCATTTTCGATCCGATCGATGATCCCCTCTTCATCTCCCTCTCTCTCCCCCCAATTCTGAGAGATCGGCGATTACAACTCCATCTCCCTCTCTCTCTCGCCCCCCAATTTCGATCATCGCAGCTTTATCTCCCTCTCTCCCCCAATTCCAATCAGCGCAGCTCCATTTCACCCTCTGTCTCTCATCTGCGAAGAGGAAGATTGTCTCTCTCTGTTCTCTGGTGGAGGATCTGGTTGAGAATGTGGTGGTGGATCTCAGTGTCGTCGTGGAGCTTGTGGTTGTGGATCTGGTGGAGCTCCTGGTCGTGGATCTGGTGGAGATCATGGTGGTGGAGTTCGTAGTGGTCGTGGTGGAACTCGTGGTGGATCTCGTCTGAGGTAATTACCCCTCTCCATATCTCTTTGTGATGTCTCTGCATCTCTCTCTGCCCCTCTTTGTTTCTCTCTGCCCCTTTCCCCTCTCTCTGCTCTTTGTCTCCCTGTCCCCTCACTTTCTCTCAATCTGCTCTCTGCCCCTCCCTCTCCTCTGTCTCTCTCTGCCCCTCACTCTCTCTTACTCTGCTTTCTGCTGCCCTCTCTGCTCTCTGTCTTTGCCCCTCTGCCCTCTCTGGATAGTGAGACAGAGAGGATCAAAGGGACTGAGAGAGAGATGAGCAAAGTGAAAGAGGGGGGATAGAGAGGATTAGAGAGACTGAGAGAGAGAGAGGAGCAGAGATGGCAGTGAGACAGAGAGAGAATCAGAGAGAGAGAGGAGAGAGAAGGAGAGAGAGGCAGTGAGACAGAGAGAGGAGAGAGAAAGAGAGAGAGGCTGAGAGATAGAGAGAGGAGCAGAGAGAGTAGAAGAGAATTTAATTAGATTGCATGATTTATTTATTTAATTAGATTGCATGATTGTGTGGGATTTTGAAAATAATTGTGTAGGATTGTGAATTTAATGATGTAGAGTTTTGATAGTAACTTTGTATGATTTTGAGTTTAATTGATGTAGGATTTTGATAGTAATTGATGTATGATTGTGTAAAAATTTGAGTTTAATAGTTTGTGCACGTATTGATTGGTATTTTATTTTGTTGATCACATGATTGAGATTTTATAATTTATTTTAATATAATAATAATAGAATATTCCTTGCCGTGTCTCCGTATCCTATTTTTTTGAATTTTGCTGTGTCCCGTGTCCGTGTTGAGTTTAATTGATGTAGGATTTTGATAGTAATTGATGTATGATTGTGTAAAAATTTGAGTTTAATAGTTTGTGCACGTATTGATTGGTATTTTATTTTGTTGATCACATGATTGAGATTTTATAAATTTATTTTAATATAATAATAATAGAATATTCCTTGCCGTGTCTCCGTATCCTATTTTTTTGAATTTTGCTGTGTCCCGTGTCCGTGTTCTTGTCGTGTCCGACACCCGTGTCCGTGTTCTTGTCGTGTCTGACACCCGTGTCCGTGCTTCATGGGTTACAACTGATGCAAGAAACAATATGTGCAATTGCATGCATTGAGATATTTGACAAATTTGATGTTGAATGTGGCATGGACGACACCATTTAGCGCACCCTTTTATCTTCTTTTAAAAAGCACTTCTTTGTGTCCCATATGCATTTAGTCACTTTGGGCCCTTTACTCTACAGGAGCTTTATACAATGCTTAATGCTCTGCGACTTGATCCTATCTCTACTAAAACTCTATAATTCTAGACTCAATCTGGGCAAGGGACAGAAAAGTGATCCAGTAACATTTTTTGTCTTTATTCTTTAATATTTTTGGTCTGAGGATGATTATAGTGCACTCCTATTTGGTACTTAGAAGTGTCAAACCTTGCCCTCTTCGAGAAGAAGAATGATTTGCCTTTTGTTAGAGCTATGTATGACTTCAAAACTTGAAAATGCCTTAAACCTCGTGCAGTAAAGGGAAGGCAACAATATCTGAGTACCATTTAAGCATATTTAGTGCACACGAAATTGAGAAATATACTTGGTTCTCATGCCAAAACAACAGGAAACCTAGAAAATATTTAACAGTTACCACTTCTTACCTTATGTTTACGTATAAAACTGTAATACTTTCCACGCCTTCACGGCTTACTCATTTATGAGAAAATTTCAAAGCTTGTTATGGTGCTTTGAGCTCCCTTTAAAGTTTTCTTTCTATACTTTTTTGAATAGTAATGCAAGAGTTCCTGTTAAGTATTAAGTTTGCTTTATATGCCTTGTTAACCCACAACCCATAAGCTTAAGATTTTGGATCAAGAGATTTCTGACATGGTATTGAAACACGAAGATAGTGGTTGAAATATTATCATTGACGTGAAAAATTCATTTTAGCCCCTTTATTTTGCCATTCCTAAAAAGTTTACACTGGGGCCTTTCCATGTGAGCTCAAGGCCCCATTGTGGGGGTGGGGGGTGGGGGGGGGGGGTTAAGTGTTAAGTTTGCTGATATTAACTAGCCCACAACAGATAAGCTTAAGCTTTTGGGTAATGGTTTCTGACAGTTACATCACCCTTTGACATGGCATTCGATTCACACGTTTTTTTATTGTTAGTGACTAAACTTGTAGTACAATCAAATTTTTATTAGATAAGATGCATATTTGACTTGCATATTTAATTTTTTACCAGGTCAATAGAACTGCCTCTTTCTTGAAGTTGAGGCGATGGTGGAGAGGTGTAGATATATTTCGAAAAGCATATATCTTTTTGCCAATTCATGGAGAGTAAGTTGATTTTTCTCCTCATTGTAGACGAAGGGGTTACTGCTTCCACGAATTTCATTATACCTTTAATTTTGTCACATGTTTTTTGTGTAAGTTGTCATATTGTGTGAGAATCAAACAATAGAACATTAGAAGTATAATCATTTGAATAAATACTTTAAGCCATTCCAGTACAGAAAAAGTTCTTTTTTAATAGATTTGACACTGTTAGGATTGCCTTGGCAAATAAAGAGCAAAGACAACCATGTATTACAGATTTAACTCACAATGGAAACATATATTTAGATTCCTGTTCTGTGTTTCCTCATCTCTACCAAGTCCCCTTTTATCTATTACCTCTATACCAAGCAGTCAAGCACATTTTTATGGTGTACCTGTATGTCAAACCAGTGATTTAAAAGAATCTATGTAATGTAGTTAGAGCTATGCTATAGTTAACATGGAATGATACATCTTTAGGCTAACTTGTGGGCATTGTTAATTCTACGACGAAAGAATATAATGGCACATGACATGGAAATCAGTTAAACTCCATACAATATCAAATTATGTTATTGGAGTTACTGTGATAATTACCCGAACCCTATGTGCGAGTTGTAGTAGGACCGTATCGGCAAGGGACTGTAGAAGTGGTGGATTTAAATGCGTGGTTGGCATCAAGACATACTAGCTTAAGCTTTTCGTATTATGGTTTCCTGAGATGGCATCAGGAATTAGATCTCAAGAACTATTAGGTTCACTCTTAGCATAGATAAATTATATGTTTTAAGCCCATTTTTCTTCCTTCCCAAGTCGTCTTTTTGTTCAAGACCTTCCACTTGGCTCAAGGTACCAGAAACGAGGTTGATTTAAGAACCACTGGTTGAGACCTCATCATTAGAAAATTCACGACTTGGGTATGTTTACATAACCCCATTGTTACTGGTTTTCCAAGCAATTCTTGATTTCTTTCTATTGGAGACCTTCCTCTTGGTTCATAGGCTTATGTTGATCCAGAAGCCACCTTCATTCGGCCTATTGATCTAAGCTAAACAAACTTGATCTCAATTATTCTCTAACTGTGGGGATGAATTAGGCCTCCCCAGAGACAGGCAACTTGAGCAGTCCCTTACTGAGAACTCTATAATGGGTTGAGATACACTTTTTGAAATAGGTAGTTTCCCACTTGGGAGAAATTCCAATATGTTTTGGTATCCTTAGTGGTTTTGACTGAGACCTCAACCTTCATTCAGAGTACTGAGTAGTGCACTTGTCTTCTGTATTTTCAATAAAGAAATCCATTTAAGCTTCCATTTTATTTGCTCCATAGCAAAGCCAGTTCATATGTTCTCCAGGAGAATCAAGAGGAAATTTATCTTCTTGTTTGCAAGTAGTAATTCTTGAGTTTGTTATTGTTGTCAATGGAAGGTTTTGAAGCAGCCAAAAAATAGGTCATTGGTGCTTGAAGAGCAGCCAAAAAATAGGTCATTGGTGCTTGAAGAGTGGACTTTTCAATGTAAGAAGAACCAAAGTGTGTTAGTTATAGAACATAAAGAAAATTTAGTGAGGCCAATACCACATCGTAGTAAAGGCTAGTTAATGGAGTGTATCTTGGTAAGTCTGCATTTCCATGTTCTTTCAGATGTTTTGGTGCTTGCATCTTTTCATCCATAGGAGGTAGAAAGTGTCATCTCCTCTACATAAATAACTTTTCTTATTTTACTTGGATATTTTATACATTTCTAGGCTAACTTTAGTTCATGGCATAAAACATATTGTTGTATTATTTTTAGTCAATTTTTGAAGCCCATAAAGATATTTACTTTTAACTTCAGATAAGTCTCTCTCTCTCTCTCTCTCTCTCTCTCTCTCTCTCTCTCTATACTAACACCAGATAGGACACCATTCTTTGACTCTTCTGACATTTGGTATTTGAACAGAAGGATTATGCTGAGCTTAGTATCGACATATTCGTATATTCTCATAATGGTCATTTTGACCTATCGATGTACTCCAGTATTTCCAGCTCATTTTGAGCTTAGTTTTGCATTATCTCCATGGATACATTAACAGCCGTTTTGACTTCCCTTTTTTATTTGCCTCATGCTTTCTTCTCCTATTGTTTCACATTCCGAGAAGTTATTTAGTATCTAAAACAGATCCGATTTCCATTCGCTATTTAGATTTGCAAGTTTTATGTCATTTCGTAAACGATTTTTTTGTTTGTTCTGCTCTTCCTTCTCTGAAACAGAAGGGGAAAGGTAGGAGGAGCATAAGCGTTATTAGTGCCATGCTCCACTATATGATGTTTGTCTGTCATGTTGCACGTACCTTTTCCTAGAATTTTCTGTTATTTTTTTTCCCTAATACTGCTTGTATTCTTCATTGCATCATCTGACCATTACATGCTTCCTCAATTTTGCCCGTTTCCTCGGGGTTTCATTTCTGATTAGTGGTACAGAGTGCTGATATTCTGATAACACAACGAGTCCATGCGAAACTTAAAGTTACTTATGAGCATCATTTGTTGGATTTCTGATTGATGCTCATGGAGGACTCGAGATATGAAACTGAACCTGGATTATTTCTTGCCAGCAATTTTAACATTCTAAAGCTAGATGCTATTAGCATGTTATGCTCATGAATACTTCTCTGCTTGTACTGTTTGTGAATAGTGTAGTGGTCAAAAATTGACCTTCAGCAAGATGCTGACACGTGTCCAAGTAACCAAGTTCCTGTCTTGAAGTTTCTGTAACAATCAAACTACCTCCGTCACATCGGACCCTCCTGAGAGCATCCACAGTTTCCAGAATCACTCCAGCCTAAACTGAAGTCAACCTCCAAAGCTCCGCCACCTAGAGCTATCCCGGAGCGAACCCCCTGTTCCGGAGGCATCACTCTCCGGGGTCACCAATAGTCGAACACTCACGACTTCACCCGGAAGCCCTCAGTAACAACTGTTGAGATCTCCGCCTGCAATCACGCCACCTCTTCTCTTCCATGTTGAAGACGTGTAACGCCCATGCTCTCAAAGTGATCAATTACGAAATTCCCTGCATGCTCAACCATCAGGCCAACATTCACGACATTTACAACAAATTCGCACATGAAGATCGTGCAACTACGTAGATCTCGCGAAGGCCCCATCCATCTCAGGGCCTACAGTTCAGTACAAATAGACCTTCTCTAGGAGGATAGGGGATGCCCGACCGTGGACTAAGACCTTGGTTTTCCATCAGATTTTAACTCAAAGAAACACTAATACATACCTGTAATTCTTGTAAACCGGCGATTATAGTAAATTTTCCTCTTCCCCGTGTTTTTTTTTCAATTTGGGTTTCCACGTAAAAATATCATGTCTATATCTGTTTTTTTGCGTTGTGTTTATTATTTTGCACTCATACATTAAATTCATACTCTCGCTTGTGGTGTGGATCAACTGTCTGATTATTCGCAGCGGAAAATCACCACCACAAATTGGTGCTTTCATTGAGAGCTGAGTCATTACACTCAAGATCTCTCCCCTAAAAACCCAAAAAATCTTTCTCAAAAAACCTTTTTCAGATTGATGATGGCCCCCAAAAAGCGAGCCATCAACGACGCAATATCCAAAGTAAAGCTATTAGAATCGCTGGGGCACGACCCCCCACGATCCAATGATCAGCCGCATACCACCGAGAGCACTGGCTCCTCGCCTTAGGGAGCAACCGCTAGTGTCACCATAATGACATGTAGGTAAGCTCCTTCAGATGCTCGCTGACATAAAAGAGCATATGAAGGAACAACAAGCCCAATCAGATCGCGATTGGGAGCTGACGACTCTCGACCGCGAGAATGCTGTCAGTGAGCACAGGCAATGAGGCAGCTCAACGACCAACTTCATGCTCAAATCACTGCCCTCCAGAATAACCAGTCATCAATGAAATCTGAAAGCGAACCTGAAGTTGGATCTTCTGACCTCCGACTCGACAAACTAATTCAAAGACGGATCACCGAAGCCAAGTTGCAAGGCCACCCAACGCCTTCAGTTGCCAAAGTCTCCGACCCCCCCTCTGAAG
The DNA here is from genome assembly GCA_038442645.1 of Agave tequilana. Classification (NCBI taxonomy): domain Eukaryota; kingdom Viridiplantae; phylum Streptophyta; class Magnoliopsida; order Asparagales; family Asparagaceae; genus Agave; species Agave tequilana. The sequence goes on along the minus strand of JAVJIF010014438.1, from coordinate 5,048 downwards.
ACATCTTGGAATGCGAGTTCCCTAGGAAGTTTTCAACTCCAACCTTCAACTACTACTCCGGGGTGAGCCACCCTGTCCAGCACATCAGGTGTTTTCGGGACAAGATGGTAGTTTATTCCCGCAATAACCCACTCTTGTGCATCACCTTTTCCTCCAGTCTGAAAGGTGTAGCATCAGATTGGTTTTACTTTCTACTGCCCACTCTCTCTACAATTTCGAGGAGGTAACCAAGGTGTTTCTCACTCAGTACGTATCCCGCTAGGAGGCCAAGAAAAACAACCATCATCTCCTCTTCGTCAAGATGATACAACGATAGCCTTAAATCATACATCAGCTTCTTCCAAAGCCAACTCGCCAAAGTCCCCAATTGCGGTGAGGACGTCTGTGCACCCACGTTCATCAGCGGGTTGCAGGTTTCTCACCCCCTGTACAAGCACCTCCTCAAACACAATGTCACTCGAATGAGCGAGGTCTTGTCACGAGCTCAGCTCTATATCCAACTGGAAGAAGCAATGAAGACTTCTTTCAATCATACGGCGAAGCATGGTGATGTCGGAGGAATGCCAAAGGCTCTACACGAAGCCTCCGCTAACTCCCAAGATCAGAATCGGAGGCAAACTGCCTTCAAGAGACAGGCGCTTCATATCCTTCCACCAAATCTGCTCCGATCTTATAATCTGATGGAACAATATTTCACTCCGCTGAGGCTCTCCATCAACGAGGTCTTCAACACCTTCAAGGACCAATCTTGGGTTAGGCTCCCGAGGCCAATCCGGTACGATCCCTCTCTTCCCGGAGCAAAATAATATTGCCCCTGCCATGACTACGAGGATACAAGACCATTCACTGCTGGGCCCTCCAGATGTACTTGAAAGAGCTCATCCAACAAGGTCTCTTCAAAGAGCACATCCTCACTCCCAAAGCAGCTTTGGATCTGGACAGCTCAATGCTCCACCATCTACACAGCTACAACACCTGATCACTCAATACAAGGCGAATGACTGATCTCACATTTCCAAGAGACCCCATTCCTACCATTTTCCGTATTCCAATTCCATGTATTTCATTCCAATATTAAATAAAATGATATTCTTTGCTCCTAACCATTGCATGCCCTTCTAAGTTAGACGTTTTCCCCCACTCGGAACTACCCTGCTGCTGGGATTTTTCCACTCGGAGTCAGTCCTTCCGCTGCGGGATTTTCTAACTCGGAGGACTGTGTCTAGGCGTTCTACTGATGGGTTTCCTCCACTCAGAATTACTCTGCTGCTAGGAGTTCCCTCACTCGGTGTCAGTCCTTCCGCTGCTGGGATTTCCTCCACTAGAGGACTCTGTCTGTACGCTCCGCTGATGGGATTTTTCCCATTCAGAGACTGCAACACAAACTCGCCTACGGGGCCTTTCTCGATTAGCCTACGGGAATCGAAACCCTCCGCTGTGGAATTTCCCCCACTTGGAGTTTCCCAGTATGCTGCAGGGATTTTCCCCGCTCAGAGCCTCCGTTTGATGTTCCGCTCCTGGGATTTTCCCACTCGAAAACACAAACACTAGTCTACATGCTCCCCTCATCGACCCACGGGCGGATGAACCCAAGGTCGTTTTCCTCTGTCGGATCTTTACCGGGGCCACGGCTCCACTGATGGGATTTTCTCACTCGAAAGTGACCGTGAAACCCGACTCTGCTGCTGGGATTTCCTACACTCGGAGTCCAACTCCGTTGTTTTGGATTTTCCCCTACTCGGAGGTCCGGATCGCCACTCCGCTACTGGGATTTTTTCTCATTCGGAGTAGACGCATTCAATCTGTTGATGGGCGATACCCTCACTTCAAGTTTTAAACGGGGGTCACGGCTCTGTTGATGGGATTTTTCCCACTCGGAAGCAACTGTGAACCCGATCCCGCTGCTGGGATTTCCCCCACTCATAGGTCCAACTCTGTAGTTGGGATTTCCCCCACTCGGAGGTCCGGATCGCCACTCCGCTGATGGGATTTTTCCCACTTGGAGTAGACGCATCCAATCTGTCGATGGGTGATACCCTCACTTTAGGTCTTTACCGGATGGCTTCGCTGATGGAATTTTCCCCACTCGGAAGCAACTGTGAATTCGACTCTGTTGCTGGAATTTTCCCCACTGGAGGTCCAACTCACTGCTGGGATTTCTTCCACTTGGAAACACAAACACTAGCCTATGAGCTCCCCTTATTTGACCCACGAGCGGATGAACTCTAGACAGTTTTCCTCTGTCGGGTCCTTACTGGGGTCACGACTCCACTAATGAGATTTCTCTCGGAAGCGACTGTGAACCTGACTCCGCTGCTGGGATTTCTCCCACTCGAGGTCCAGATCGCCACTCCGCTTCTAGGATTTTTCCCACTCGGAGTACACATCCAATCGTCGATAGGTGATACCCTCACTTTAGGTATTTACTGGGGTCACGACTCTGTTGATGGGATTTCCTGTACTTGAAAGCAACTGTGAACCCGACCGTGCTGGGATTTCCTTCACTCAGAGGTCCAACTCTGCTGCTGGGATTTTCCCACTTGAAGGTCCAACTCTGCTGCTAGGATTTCCCCCACTCGGAGGTCTGGATCGCCACTCCGCTGCTGGGATTTTCCCCACTCGGAGTAGACACATCCAATCAATGGATGGGTGACAACCCCACTTCATGCCTTTTTTCAATTTGCAGGTGACCAGAGTTATGATTGCACGAGACACATGGTATAGACATGAGGGTTTTCTTGTTTGGATTATCCCCTCGACTAGTTTCGTGTAATTGAAGGCTGGAGGAATCAAGGGTACCGGAGAAGGTATAATCACCCAGGTTTTATCCAAACCTCACTTTGTGAATATGTGCATGTTACTCATCCCGGGATGATATAGTTGTGTATGTATAGCCTATAAACGTGCAAGACACATGGTATATATATGAGATTTTCTTGTTTGATTATGTCTTCGACGTACTAGTTTCGTTTAATTATAGCTGGGTATACAGTTTTGTCGTCCCAAACTATTCTTTAATACAACATCTAACATTTAATTCGAGTACATTATTGCAGGTTTGTATGCGCATCATCCCTCCGCTATGGGATTTTCCTCACTTAGAGTCCTACCAATTTTCATACTCCATTGCTGGACTCGGAGGCCCAACTCTGTTGTAGGGATTTTTCCTCTCAGAGTTCCAAGGTCATGACTCCGCTGATAAGATTTCTCTCACATGGAACGACTGTGAACCCGACTCTGTTGCTGGGATTTCTCCCACTCGGAGGCCCAACTCTGCAGTTGGATTCCCCCCACTCGGAGGATAAAATTGGCAGGTACCATTGATGGGAGTACCCCACCCGTGAATACCACAAACCTACCAAACCATCCACATGCCAAGTCAAATATCTTGGAGTTAAGGACAAGTACTCCGAGGACATCGGGCAATTTCAAACAACACAAATGGTAAAATAAACCAGGCAAGATTTATGCAATTATTTTCATTCCAAATGCAAACATTTATTCCAAATCTTTCCATTCCGATTACATTACTTTCAATTTACGTCTAACATGAATAATACAAGATTGTCACATTTCTGCGTGTACATTTTTGAAAAAAATACAGATGATTACCCTCCTATCCATCCAGCCCTACCAAACAGGTCCTCGATGCTGAAGCAAACAAAGATCTGCCTATCGGAGAACACTTCACGGAGGCACCACCTTATTGTTCAAGCCACCATTCAAAGATCCCGGAGGATGTTTAGGAAAATTCCTTCACAAAAATAAGAGATCGATCAAATGAAGAACCTTCTCCTCTCCACCTAGAACACGCCTATTAGGAAGCCAGACGGAATCTGACAAGACATACAAGCTGATGATGGTATCACACCACCGACCCTTTATTCTGATGAAGAGGTCAGAGCTCCATAAGAAAGAGAGCTTCATCGGCGTCGTCCCGAGGAATACCCTCCATACTCCCCTCTTGTTGCTCACCACGAGGAGAGTCTCCAAGTGCAAAGCAGCAGCCCTCGACCAGAGTGAAGACTGCCGGACATGAAAAGCGGGGATCAAATTAGAGCCACCTCTGTGACTGTCCGGAGAAAACCCCACTACTGCCTCATACGTGCTACCAAGAAAGAACAGCGAACCCCGAGATGAAAGCTGGATTGATCCGATCGGAGATCAGACGAACAAACCAGATCAAAATGGAAGCTCAGCCTATCCTTCCTGGTAGCAGAGTCTTGTCACAAAAACTGATATTTTGTGACATGTTTATCGCGAAGATTGATGTTTTGCGCCAATCATACTCCCAGGCAGCAAGACCCTGACAGTCATTCCCATCATCTCTATCTTTTCTATCTCTTTCCTTCACTGAACAAAGAGGAAGAATGACACGGTAACCCACCAGAGCAAAGGGCTTGGAAGTAAGGATTTTTTAGAGAAGAAGATAAGCAATTCCAACTCTAGGGCTCCACTCTATTTAAAGATGGAGGAGTCGAAACGCCCCCAATTCAAATCTCTAATCTCCAAAAAAACCGATCCACATCCCAAAGTCCTTGGTCAACCAAATCTGCAGGATATCAATCGCCCCTGCCACACGATCTCAGCCATTGTGGCGCCAGGATTTAGAAAAGACACCAGTCATCGATTTCATGCCAATCTAATTAATTGACACGCCAGCTATTATCCAACCACACAATCTCCATGCGAAATTTCAAAGATTCGCATTAATGGGCCAGATCCTCCCTTTGCCAATATCTCAAGGCATTCAAAGATCTCAACTAACTATGCTCTTCTGAATTCCTCGACAGGCTTTGGCAAGCGAAAGAGCGGGGGCATTTGTAGTGGTAAAATATTTACCCTCAGTAAGATGCTGAACGTGTTCAAACAACCAAGTTCCCTTCTTGAAGTTTTCGTAACAATCAAACTGCCTCCGTCACATCGGACCCTCCCGAGAGCATCCACAGTTTTCAAAATCACTCCAACCCAAACTAAGTCAACCTCTAAAGCTCCGCCACTCGGAGCTATCTCGGAGCGAATCCTCCGAAACTCCATCACTCTCTGGG